>BGPR01003449.1:90399-114823 GCA_013235015.1 Araneus ventricosus
TCACATGCAAGATTTACTCAAATTTTTACACGATTCTCATCTTTTCACCTTGAGGTAAACGTGCAATCACTTGATCAATAAGAATTTTAACGAATTCCACAAACTAAATGCCAGGGTCTTCTTTTCTTCTCCCGGAACAAAACTATCCACCTTCAGGCCCTTCATTAACGGCCATCGGAATATACTTAGCGCGAGTGAAAACCCAAATCCTTTCATCTTTCGAGTCGCACTTTATTTTATCTCGTGTCGCAACGGGGTAATAAAATGGATCGTTAATTATATATTTCTTCCCAGGTTTTTAATTATCTTGGGATCCCACACAAAGCGGCTATAAGTATTTCATAATTAACGACACAAGCTATGGGTATCCATCTTTCAGATTATGAGATGAAAAAACTGGTTGGATAATTTGTTTTCTGGGAGTTTTCTTTAGACTTTTTAGTAATGTTTGGTTGCTGAAATGTATAAAGAAAAGAAAGATCATATTTTTGTATTACATCCAAGCATGACATATCTTCTTGAGACTCCTCGTCCATTTTAAGGGAAATTTGTGTTTTATTTTAAAAAAGTTGCTTTTTTATTTAAAGCCCTAAAAACTATAGTAAAGAAATATAGTAAAGAAATATAGTAAAGAAACATTTTAGAATTTATCTCAACGTGATTGAAATCAACTTTAACATACAAAAAATAAAACAGTTATGAATATTTGTTCACTTTGGTTCGGTACACGGGTCACTTATATTTATTTTTAAATGGTATGCCTAATATCATTCAATATGCAAGTTATCAAATATGAATATAGGAATTAATTACCCTTAAAGTACATTTTTGGCAACAACCCATATATATTTTTTAAACCATTAAAACTCAAATAACAATTTCATGATATACACCTATTAAACCATCTTTTAAAATTAAATATAATAAACTATATAAATTAATATTATTCACACAATGAAATACAGAAAGCTAATAATATTAAAAACTATTACTATAAAAAAGCCAATCCAGATATGGAATATATATATATATATATATATATATATATATATATATATATATATATATATATAATATACCATGTATCCATGTTCCTTTTCTTTTTTAACGCAATCTACGGATGGTTGTTAGGTAAAATTAGTCTAGAAAATTCAATACATTTCCAATTACAATAAAATTGCATACCTGCACTCATGTATTGCAGAACTTTAATTATAACCAATGATATTCTATCATATCGTGGTGCTATCTTGTATATAGTCAAAATGTTACAAATATTATTGCTGAAAATATCATATATTTCTGAATCGTTTCCTGAAGTAAACTTCCTCCAGAACTGTTGTTCAAACAATTCAAGCAATCCGTGTTATTTCATCATCGTCCCTTCAGCGTAAAATGATCTACATGAATTTCGAAGAAGACGAATTCCAACGATTCCTTTTGCTGATGAAGCAAAATAACTAGGAGCAGTTTTTTCCACGAGAAAGAACTACTTGAATTTTAGTTCTCGAATTTAAACATAAATTCACTATAGGCGTCGCGACCTACAAGTCAAACTTTGCTGGCGCGCCACCTGAGTTACGCATCTTAACCGCGTGGCTAAAGATTGTTTTTTTTAAATCAGATTATTGAGGATAGAGAAAATGTGCCTGGACGGCTGCTGATCAAAGGGCTTAATTTTAAAAAATTAAAATGTTAATTCCTGAAAAGTTCCTTCCAATAAAATTTATTCGATTACTTGTCCTCTTGTTATTACTGAGTTATTAGCCACGAGCACGTTTCAGATTTTTTCAAAATAATAGTTAATTCCTAGCTAATAGTTAGCAAAGTAATAATTAAAATTCTTGCAAAATAATAGGAGTTTCATCTCAAAAGAAATGTACAATCACTTGATCAATGCAAATAATCAATAGGACTTCCGAAGAATTCCTCAAGCCCAAATTCCAGCAGCTTCTTTTTCTTCCACAGAAACAAAGCAATCCACCTCCAGGCACTTCATTAATGGCCATCAGATATAGCGCGACTAAATTCCACTTTATTCGTCTCTGTGTCGCGATGGAATGATAAAAGGAGTCATTAATTAATTATAATTTCTTTCCACATTTTTAATTATCCCACGAGCCACTCATATCGACGATGCTTATTTTAGTAGCGGAGACATAAGCTACGAGCGTTCACCTTTCAGATTTTGAGAATTATAACAACTGGTATGATAATCCGTTTATTGGGGATTTACTTGGGAAACTTTTTTTTAATTCGTTGAAAAGTGATCTACGGGCAATGTTTAAACAAAGTAGCTTTCAAGCAGTACTGAATGATTTAATGGGACAAATTTATGTAGTTGTGTTTTACAGGATTTAAGGAATAGTTTATGGTAAGCATAATGTATGATGTAAATTGTTCTTTGTTGGAAGATTTTATTTTTTGTTATGATACAATTAAGAATGTAAAAGATGGTTTAATTCTTTCATTTCTGTTAACATGAGAAATACAGAACAGATTACTCTTTTTGATTTCAATATTGTGCTCGAAATCTAACTTACTCTAGAAAAAGTACATATTAGAAAAAAATTATGAATATTTATTGACTTTGATTACTAAATGAATAAATTATATTGCTAAATAAGGTACCGAAAGTAATGTTTGTAATTTATATTTTGACAAGGATATATACAGCAGAATATAAAATATATGATATATTAGTCTGAATACATACATAGAGCATCCACTTTTTTTCTAACTAGAACACGTTCTGATGATGGTATTTATGTAAAGTACACCAAGAAAATGTAATTTTGTAAAACTGTAGAAAAAATGGTTATCTCTAATTATGTTTTTCATACAAACCTAGTATTCTTAATTTATCTGTCTTTTTACCAAATCATGATTCCTATCATGTAATAAGAGACTTTGCGATAATCTGTATATTTTATTACATTAAGATGTATGTTCAGCACATCAATCATTACTTTAAATACCACAATCTTGAAAAGCAGATTTTAGATTTAACTTCCCAAAAAGTTATTGTTTGATATCACTAAAGCCATGATATAATTTCATCATCTTCAATCCTTTAAAAAGTGGTCAATAAGAATTTTTAGTAATTGCGAAGAAAAAATTCCAGTATTACTTTTATCTAAAAAAACCTTATGAACATTTTTTTTTATTTCAAGAGAAAACTCAACTAAATATAAATTTGTAAATGGGACTTTTATTTAACATAAGAAGTAATAATTGGGTTATAATGTTTATACTTTTAAAATCCTAAAAGCATTGATCAGTTTCGATCAAAATAAACGAGCTATCACTTTATCAATAGGATATTGGAGAATGCCACAGGACATATCCCTTCTTCTAAAACAAAACAATCCACCTCCAGGTCCTTCATTAACGGCCATCAGATTGCACTTGGAGCGAGTAAATAACCACTTCTTTAACGCCGAGATCCCTCATCTTTAAAGTCCAATTTTACTCTGTCCCATATTGCACCAGGAGAATAAAATGGGTCTTTAATTCTAGATTTCTTCTCAGGTTTTTAATTACATTGCGAGCCACACAAAACGGCGATAATCATTTCATAAATAAATACATAATCTATAGGCATCCGCCATGGAAATTATGAATTTTGTAGGAACCGACGGGTTAATTTGTTTAATACGGATTAAACTGGAAGTGTTTTGTGGCTCGTTTTTCTAAGTTGGTCTTTACTGCGGGTAACATTAATAAAAACTGTTTCTCAGGAAATTCTAAATGTTACGATGGAAAAAATATTTGTAAAAGACAGCTTTTAAAGCGGTTCATTAGTATACTAAAAACCAGAATTGCCCAACTAGAATTATTTTCCACTTTTTAGGTTTTAATTTATAATTCATTGTTATAACTATAACAGAATCTTGAAATATCAGAACTTTCTCAAATTCAGTACCAAGGGGCGGAACTTCGTAGTGAATTTGGTATGAAATCAAAATTTAATCTACGACTAACAATAATTAAGATCTCAAAATATTAAACTAATTTCATGTCATCGAGAATATGCACGTACAAAATTTCAAACCTCGACAGCACCAGGAAGTCAGTTGGAAAATTCCATTTTTACAAACATGGAACATGTCAAGTTAAACAAAAATGTATATAAAAACGTGTAGGTGAATGCTAATCCGAGTTAATGAGAATCCAACAACTTTATTAAGAAAAGCTTGGGTGCAGCATAATGCAATTTATATACATGAAATGTGTTATGTGCTAAGAGAGGTAAGTTGATTAAGAATTATCCATGCTGACAATCGTTTTAATATAAGTAATGTAATTTTCCATGATTTTGATTTACAAGAGCATGCTAATACCTAAGTACGCATACGAAAAACTATATCTTTCAAAAATTATGAGCAGTTTTATAATAACTATATGATTTAATGTTCATTCCCTGAACCATATACATAATATGGTACTCTAAATTTATATATTACTAATTCAATTAAGCGAATTATTATGCAAGTTATATATATATATATAATTTGCAATCAATATAAGCTTTTATCATCTTTAAAACTGGTTTCAATCTGAATGCATTGTGTTGATGTTAAAGTTTTCACGAAAATCCCCTTATATTACAATATATCTTAAGGACGTTCCCACTCGTTTTTGTGCTTTAAAACTCAGTTGATATTTATGCACCTTGAAAAAAAGTGGCCATTATTTATTTAGCCTGTTTTGAGTAAAAGCTGGTTTTAATTTTTTTTAAAACCTTTATAATAGGTTATGGGAAAAAACCTTGAATTTGGATCAAAATTAAATTTATTAAAACGCGTCCACTTTTTCCATTATTTCCCTCATGAAATAGCAAGTGACTAAGTCTCAAAATTGAATGGTTTCTACATTGGCCACTTTTCTTCTAAAGCTCAAAACTGATTTTGCATCAAAACTTACCATCTGAAAAATAAAAGATAATCAATTTCCCATGAATTTGAAGGGTAATTCAAAATTAATTTATTAACGGATGTAAGAACGCAAAATGAAACCAAATTTACCGAAGAAAATATAATCGGAAGCACGAACCAGATTAGCTAGAGCAGTTGTTCGCCACTCTGTCGTTGTATTTTATCTATAATTGTTAAGTGCTTTGCTGGCCAAGTGTGGCGACCCCCCCCCCCGAATTAGGGTTGATTTTTTGTAATTGTGCGAGACATAGCCCGCCAGAACCAAAATAGAAAAAGTAAACGAACGTGATGTTATGCTCATGTTAGTGGAGCGATGCAATTCTCCTTTCTTACATAGAATAAATCGCTTTGTTATTGTTAGCATCACTTCTCCATTTCGCGTAATATTCTCACCGCATTTTACAGTTCATGCTTTAACTTTAAATTTATTTTAGATGCAAAATTCTTTAGCTAAACCGCAGCTTATTTTATAGTTTCTCCGCTTAAATTATAGCTATCGATGGACTGCAACATATGAAGTGTTCCATCGAGTCGGAACGAACTAGTGAACTCCGCAGTTTGGACATTTATCTAATTCTCAGTAGAAATGTCAATTGATTTAGTTGTGTTAAATCGCAAAAAAGGCAGCGGACAATTGACAAAGCTGCATACCTTTATTAAACAAAAGAAAACATGGTAAGTGCTTTGCTGGCCAAATGTGGTGAGCCCCCCCCCCAATCCGAATTGCTGACCAAATGTGGCGACAACCCTAATTAGGGTTATTGCCACATTGGGTCAGCAAAGCACTTAACAAAAGCCATTTAAATTTCCAACTGCGCATAGAGAATGTGCTGCAGTTTACGACTATTGAGATGGCGAACATGCGAACCTTGTCACAAGAATCTCCATAACCTCTGCAGAATTCTGCAAAATGCCGGGTATTTTAGAAAGGGTTCCCTAATCCATAGACTCTGCTGTTAACTGTGCATAATTCAATCGTAAGAATTTTGAACAATTGGTATAAAATTGAACTTGTTCATGGACACTCCAAGTATGAAGTATCGTCAAATAAAAAGCTTTTATCCACATTAGGGCCTTGTTTCTATATCTTCGAGCATCCTGTTGCTCATCCAGGTGGATTTACTGGTCACAAATTTCTATGTTATTCTGGCTTATATTTAGGTTTTCTACCATCCCTAACAGTTAGTATGCTGAATTTTGCATCTCCCTGTATATCGTATACCATCCATGATGAAATTATTCTGTGGTTAGGGAAAAAAGTTTCTTATGTTTAACTTCTCATTAAAAAGCACTCATGCTCTATCAGGTATAGAAAACCAATATCTGAGAGCTACGACGGGAAAATTAGTTTATTTTGAGTTTGAAGACAATAAAATTTATTGGTTAAGTGTCGATATCTCAAAGTTCATTGAAACTATTAGAAACTATTAGAAAAAATTTCTCTCAGTGTGAGAGAAAATTTGCATTATTACAGAATCTCACCAGTTGCCGGTTTATTGCCACTAACAATTTAAAATAGCTTACCAACAACTGGATATTCGCCTTTGAAGAAATCTAAGGTAGGATGCAAAGGAGCAAGAAGCATCATGTATCGAAGTCTTTCACCTAACTCATCAACAATTCACGAATCTTCTTAACGGAAGTTAGGTACTTAACTCACATAAGATTTCATCCCCAAAATCTGCATAAATTTCACTCATAGTCTTAAACATTTACGACTTCTACATACTTTATTTACCGTAGGATATAATTTTGCCGCTTGCGTTGATAAAGTTCCAATCATATTCTCTTTAAGTAGTTACACGCAAATCCCTATAGTCTCGTAATAGATAGCTTGAAACACGTCATATTTGTCCCGCTTGCATTTTGCAAGTTATTCTTTTGCGAGAAAGCTGCGAATTATATGCCATACTTACTAGCATAGTGGATTTGCTAGATGAACGCCTCGTTTAAATGCTACACTTGGGCTCTTTCCTGCCCAAAATTGTTTTGAAATTTTGTTCATTTGTGTTAACGATAACTTTACACGAATGTAATATTTTCGGAAGTTAATTATCTGTTAATCAAATAATATGATTAAATTTTGATTTCATAAGAGTGGCGCCATCAGCTATCGAATTTGAGAAAAAAATGATTTTAAAATTCCTTGGCATTTATATCAGCGAAATATAAATTAAAACCTACATAATAGAAAATAAATTTTAAAACGATGAAGGAGATTCGAACCTCTAGGCCGAAATGTCGCAACATGAAAATGTTTTACGTTCAATTCCTCTGTTTTTATAATATTTTTAAAATGTACTCTCAATGGTAACACATCAAAAAATGTCTTTAATCTAGTTGCAAGGCTCGTGAATTTAAATGCAGTAACTAAAATAATGAAAAGGCAAATTGCCTCTTCATTCGAGAGATTTCCCTTCAAATTTGACGTGTTTAAATAGATATATATGCGAGAGAAATGTTTAACATTGATTGAAAACAAATAAAATAAACATATGTTTCATGACAGGAAATATTTTTTTATTTACATATTATTTAAATATTTCTTTATTCAAAAATCTTCTTGGTAAACAGCATTCCGTGTGAAGTATTTTTCGTTGTTTAATAATTTTCCTTATACTTCAGATGTCTTTGTGTAAATTTTAACGTGATTGGGAACCCTAGACCTTGAAGTGCAACATAGAGCTGTCCATGTGAAAAGACAGGCTCATCGAGGTAAATTCTAACATGATCGAAAGTTTACCTCTGCGGTTTGTTGATATTCATCGTGGAAGCTGGAATCAACGGGAACTGGCGGCGGTTGAGAACGAATGGTAAATTCACGTCACTGGTGGCTAATTTAATTCTTGTCAAGAAAACAACGTCACCACGATTGCATTCAGATACAATTTGGCGTCCAAACTATATCACGCGCATGATATACCACTGACGTAATTTACTATTTTCTATTAAAAAACGGAAATTAATTTGAAATATAGGATTAATACAATTTAAAATTTCTCGGGAACTATTGAACATAGCGAGATAAATTTTATATCAATCGATTGAAAATTTTATTTCACTACTTTAGAGCTATTAAATTTGAAATTAGAACGAAAATTACTCTTTTAAATTTAAAATTACTGAAATTTACGTTCTCTAACAATGAAATAATGCTGTTTAACGTCTCGCAGTGCTATGGCGCGAGTTTTATTGTTGGTGACGTCAGAGCGTTACCGGAGGATCTGGGCTATTATAACAGTAATACAATTTAAAAAATTTATTAAAATTAGACAAAAATATTGTAGTGTAACAATAAAAAAATTAATATCTCTCTATATAAAAAGCAATGTGTGTGTGTGTTCGATGTTTAAACGTTAAATATTGAACTTAGAGCCCTGAAATTTGGTACACAGGTAGTACTAATGGTGACTAAATGCATCTCGAAGCCAGAATTTTAAAATTATATATAGAAAATTTTTTATTTAATATTTTGAGTGATTTTTCATACTTTTTTCTCCATTGCATTATTTTTTAATAATCGTAGCAAGAAAACATATGCGCCATAAAAAAGAACAAACAATTTCCGTTCTAATGAAGTTTGCTTTAAAAGAAAAAGTTACCGTATAATATTCTCTAATTTTAATAAATTTTTGAAAATAATTTTTGGCATAATTTACAATACTTTTCATTGTTGTAACGCAATTCAAACAATTTTCAATGTTTAAACAAATATTTAATTGCGTGTTTCTCTTTCATTGTTGAAAGCTGAACTAATATCTATAGTTATAAAAGGCAATGTTTGTGTGTGTGTGTGCGATGTCCAGACTAATCTATCGCACTTATGGCCATGAAATTTGTTACACAGGTAGTCATAATGGTGACTCAATGCACCTCGAAGCACAAATTTTAAAATATGACCTAGAAAATTTTTATTAAATATTTTGAGGTGTTTTTCGTGATTTTTCGCTCGTTTGTGGCCGATCCATGAGAAATAATGATTGTAGAAAAACAATCAATGCACCATCAGATAGAACAAACAAAATTATCTATACTTATACTTCTATATACTTATAAAGGAAACTGTTTGTTTGTGTGTATGTGTGTGCGATGTCCAAACGAAACTATCTCACTTACAGTTATAAAATTTCGCACACATTTAGTCGTAAGAGTGTTTCAATGCACCTCAAAGCCCGAATTTTAAAATTTTATCCAGAAAATTATAAAAGGAAATTTGTGTGTGTGCGATGTCCAGATGAATACATCGCACTTACAGTCATGTTATGTGGCACACAGGTAGTCGTGATGGTGACTCAATGCATTTCGAAGCCCGAATTTTAAAATTTAATCCAGAAACTTTTTTATTTAATATTTTGTAGTGTTTTGTGTGATTTTCCAAGCTCACTTCTCCATAATATCGTTTCTGATAATTGTAGGAAGAAAAGAGATACACCAGCGGATAGAACAACTATCGTTTCAATGAAATTTGTTTTGAACGTCTAACATAATTTACTGAATTCTGAGAAATTTTAAAAAATAGTCAGTTTTTCCGAAAGAATTTAAGAATTGAGTCTAATTATCCTGTATTTAATGTTCCTATTTTGTTATCGCTTTCAAATTTTTTGAGATAATAACTGAAACACTTCTCCCTGATTTGAAACAAGAACGGTTAAAATATCTTTTTTCTCCGATTTTTAATCAGTTTTCTTCTTGATCGGAAACGTTTTCTGTCGCAGATCCGAAGTGAAGCTTTCTACCAAGTAAACTTTCCCAGCATGCATTCTTACTATTCCATCGGCTGGCGGCATGCAATGAAATATATTTTTCTGTTTTGATTTCGTTTTAAAACTTTATGTTATGTTATTGTTGGATTTTTTTTATTGTGTTGTAGTCAAAATGTCACGGACAACGCCGTGCGGGTACTGCTAGTTGTTTTATATTTTATAGTGGTGTAAAAATGAATTTTGTGCAATAATATACTTCGAAATTATTGAGGAGAAACATTAAAACTTCCATATTTTTAATTAAAAACCTAATTAGTGAGCACCTACTACCCAAGAAGCAAATGCTTGCTAAATTTGGCAACTCTAGATCCAACGGTCTACTCTGCGGAGCGTTCTGAATGATTTTTTCATCGTGCATGTTCAATTTACAGATAGTATGTCAGACTATAGACATTATCATGTTAATAAAAATAATTTCTACTTTTTAGCACTGTAATTTATTTGAGAGTATTAATTTTGAACAGGGTGTCCACACTTATCGTGGTCCAATAGCTAATTTCTAAACCGTTGGAGATAGACATATAGTTCTAATTGGATAAATGCTTTAAATAAAGGGAATAATTATATTTAATGTTTTTTGAGTCACTAAACATATTTCTGAAAAAATTACGAATTCAAACTTTTTATACAGTTCCCCGGTTCTATCAGTCATATTTAGTAAAATATCCTTGACAATCTAATATTTTAAACAAAAACAGTCCCACTCTTCAGCGACTAAAACTGAGCGAGTTATGGAGCTTTGAATTTCATGATTTTTAACCAATCAGAGGCCTCGTCGAGCAACTGCTGCGCATCGATTGGTGAATCGTCTGCAAGACGGCTATTGACATGGTGTTGAGTGATCTAAGTCAGCGATATTCAAAGCTCCATAACTCGGTCAGTTTTAGTCGCGAAAGAGTGGAACTTTTTTATTTAAAATATTAGAGTGTCAAGAACATTTTACTTAATATGGTTGATAGGACCGGAGGACTGTATAAAAAGTTAGATTTCGTAACTTTTTCATGAATGTATTTATTCACTCAAAAAACATATCTTATAATTTTTTCCTTCATTTAAAGCATTTTTCTAATTAGAACTATATGTCTATTTCTAACGGTTTAGAAATTAGCTATTGGACCACGATAAGTGTGGACACCCTGTATTTAATCTATAGAATTATACTTTATGAAAATTTCGTCACGTAGAAGTAGACAACCTCGCATATGGTAATTGAAACAACAAACAAGTTGTAAATAAAATATTAAGTTCATCTTGCAACAAGAAGTGTTGGTGTTATTATGGTTTATTCTGTTCAAAATTACATCAAAATTTCATCAACAGATGTATTTTTAACAAAGAAAATTCAATTCAGATTCTGATATTTCCTTGCAAAGATGCATTAAATATAGCAGTTTTTAGTAAAAATAAAAAAAAATTCTGTAAATGTTTCAGTTAATTCGCTTTCTAAAATTTAATGATAGTTTAAATAAGTTGTCTTAACGACTGAGAAATAGATAAATGAATTAATCTTCGTAATTTTTCAACATTTCGTAATTTGTCAACATTTGCATCCCCGTAAATGATTACTAGTATAAAACAGTTCAACATATTCTTTACAGAAATACTCATAAATAATTCAAAAACAGCAGATTGGAGTTAATACATTTTGAAATTAAATGTTATATCTATTAATCCTATTAAAATGTTTTCTCTTATTCTTACTTAACGAATAAAATACCACTACATTAAAAATTAATTTGTTAAAAAATTGGTAATTTAACAAATGATTGCCTGAAACATATTTTCGAAAGAAAGCTTTATTCCGTAATATATATTTAGTACATAATGTCGTATACAAGATGCATTTAACGCAATTAATTTAATTTTCTAGTGAAGTTTCATTAAACACGTAATTAGAATTTCCAATTTTACACGTAAACAGATGCATTTGATATTCCATAAGTGGTTGGGAGATTTTCTTTAAAATTCATGAAACATTTGGTTATTAGGTTTAAATATTTATGAATCAGTCTTTTTAATAGGTATACATTTTGTATGGTGGATAGAGCAGCAATGAATATGAATTTTATTACATATTTTTCTATTCTAAATATTACATTTTTTGCATATTGCATATATAGCTTTCAAGAAATCTGTTTCGAATTCAGTATTGCGACAGATAGGTTGTTAAAAATATTATTCTTATTTCTAATTAATCAAGTTGTAGACAGTGGATAAGAATTAAACAAATGAACTTTTACTAATCTAATTTAACAATAGCAGTTGAATGCAGTTCATAAAATAGACTATTTAGAGGGGGAAGAAGTAATTGTAAATACACCGATCATGGCAAAATAACACAAACATAAGCATTAGCAAAAACTTAAATTGTGACACTCATTCTCAGTCTCCATAAAGAAAATCTATCGGAAACAAAGAATTTTCCGTTGATAACAAGCTGCATTTTCATTTTTTCCTTTCGAAAATGGCTCAAATTTCTCTGCAAGAATAAAATCTAATAATAGATCAAAATATATGAATTCATTGTACAATGATTGCATTTTTAAATGTTTTACAGCTGCAATCTTTAGGTAACCACTTCTGTTATTTTCTCAAATAATTTAACATCGAATAGCTCACTTTTTCAAAAATGTTCAAACCCAGTCACTTACAAAATGATGTATAGCTTTCGCAGATGCAAATTTTAAATATCGTTTGCTTATTACTAATGAAAAATGGTGTTCAAAATATCATCAAAACTCTTAGGAACACTATCTATTCCCAAAAATGTTTACATATAAGATTTGAATACCCTTTTCTACTTTCTAAAAGTTCTTTCACCTGCAGGGGAACTTAAACTTAATTAATATTTTAACTCTTTAATTAATAAGTACAGTCCTGGGTAAACTTAAACGTGCAAAACTCTTCGTCCGGAAATTTCTAATTAATCATTTTAGTTAGTCAACTTCGAAGTAATTAATTTGTCGTACTTGCAATTTGGGATTTCTTGTAATTTACTAGTTTTCTCTGAGGACCTCGGTTTAGATTTTAATGCTTTAGTATTGAGTAGTCCGAAATTGTGTGGAACAAAAAAGTTATTCATTTGACATTCGTCCCTCAAACTAAGCGTTTTAAGCCTTGTTTTCGCAAAATAACTATTTGTTCCATTTTAGATGAATTCATGACTATATTGTTCAACTGTTCCTGATAACAAATAAATAATGTAACCAAACAGGGTTTTTATTTAATTTATGATCAATTTTTAAAAATATTATTCATTAATATAAAATTAAACTTTAACATTATATTTTTTGAGCAACTCTCCTACTTTCTACCCAGCACTTATCTGTTTTATATACAAGGCGTCCACTCTAGACTCCTTTCTAAACCGATAGAGATAAGTAAATACTTACAGTTGGAAAAATGCTAAAAGTGCCATAAAGAATTTTATTTTATGCTTTTGGTGTACATAAATGTACTGTTAAAAAAATTACGAAGTCTAAATTTTTATCTAACACTTATCTAAACATTTCTTCTCTAATTATAGTGTTTCCTCCGAACAAATATTTCATTCACACCATTTACATCGTTACAACTTAATTTATTTATTTATGGCCCAAAGATCTATAATAGGTAAGCCGTGAAACGGCCTCTAACGCTCAGGAATGTGGGCGTGGCTACGACCCAACGGAACAGACGACACACTCTCAGCGCAAAAGCGCGCGTGGAGGAGAGGGGAGGGGTTCTTCTCTTAGAATTATGAGTGGGGGAACAGGGGAGGGTTCGGAGGGTTTTTGAGAGGGGAAGTGAATTTCCCGAACAGAAAGCGTTCAAATATTTTGCGATCTCTATTCTAATGGTCTTAGGAGTATTCCTTAACCGTTCTTACACTGAAAAAGTCTCCTTTTACTTACAGGTTTGCATTCATCATTTTTTTATTTTGTATTTGGTATTGTATTTTTTTCTGCTAGTGGATTTTGCATTATTTTTACTCAGAAGAAACGAAAGTTAGTGTCAATTGATTCATTAGTTCTGTTTTTCATGCTTTTTTTATTTCTTAAGCACTCTGCTAAAGTGCATGAGATTTTCTTCAGCAACTTTCGTTAGTAAATTTGTGACAATCAGATCTGAGATATTGTTGGCAAGCTAAAAGCCCGTCTTAGAAGGGCACAAATCTTCTAGTTTAATAGAATTGAAGTTATGATACTAGTCCAACATGGACATCGGTCCAAATTTGGCGTATATTTCCTTTATCAAAGTTAATTATGAAAAATGTTATGGGATCTTGCTCATAGCATTTCTGAAATTCGCTTCTAAATGGAGCTTCTCATATGAAATCAAAATTTAATTAATCTATCAAGAGATAATTGAGTACTAGACATAGTGCCTTACATTGTCCTTTAGAGCTAACAACAATACAAATGTTTTAGTGTCCTATATTTTATTGAGAATTCACCCTTGGGGAATCCCAATTGGTAACCTTGTTTTTACCCTTCTTATTTTTAAAATTTGATAATTTTGTTCTTGTATTTTTATTGTTTGACTGACGTGTACCTAGATGGATTTCATAGTTTTCTGAACTGGTGAGAGACCATGGAGTCTGTTTCTGATGCTCCTTTGTGGGATTTTTAATGATATTTTACAAAAATTTTATTGCCTCCTTTTTACTGGTGTGTTGTGCTGAGCTTGTGCTTTGCTCATTTGGATGCATACTGGGGGCTCCTCCTTTTGAGTGTTTTGAATATTTTTAATTTTGGTTCCAGATCTGGTGATAAAAATCAAACGAAATTCAATTAATTTATGGTTCTCTCCAAGTGTAATATCGATTCAGTGGCGAACTTTTCATTTATTTTTTTCTTGTCAAGTATGTTTTAGGTTACTTTATTTATTTTGTTGTTGTTCCTTTTTTGCAATGTTTGTAACGTTCTGTGATGATTTTGTGTGTGTCATGTCATATTGATAGTTTTGTATTGCTTTTATATTTCCCCACTGGTCTGCTAGAGGCCTTACACCCTTTTGGGTAGGCCGGGAAGGTGTGGGTTTTAAATAAAAAAATACAATATTTTAAAACTGTAGAAAATCAGGAAGTGAGTGAAGAATAGAATACAAAAATTCCTTCTTTACAAGCATAAAACAAGTCAAATCAAACAGAAGCATGTAACAAACACTTTCTACAATGAACTTCCTGAAACAATATAAAAATACCGAAGATATTAGTGGAAAAAATCTACGCTTTAATGGAAAGTAATTAATGAATGGGAGGCATTTATAAGATGGGTCACGTTTCTGTAGAAAATACCATTAAGCGTTGCGTGTGTCTTGACAAATAATTTCAGAGAAGGTTAGATAATTACAATGAGAAACAGTATCTGCTTAGCAGATACATCTTTTAAATGAAGATCACGTGTTCAAGTTCGGATAATTTGGGTGATATATCAGCATTACTGCATTAAGTATGAGAAGTTGTTTAGTAGATTGATTTTAGAATGATTGTTTATGTGGTTAGGTAATCTCGAAATAAATTTTTGTCAGTCCATTATATGAAAGCACTTTATGTTGTTTTTTGTTATAGACGTTTTTGAAGTTTTTGCAAGATCGGCTTTTTAAGCAATTTTAATTCCATTCCAAGAAATGTCTTGTTTATATTTAGTAAATAAGATAATTTTAATAAAATGATGAAAATATAATAATAAATATTGTTTTGATAATTTTATAACAATAATTGATTAAATTAATAATGATAATTACGATAATTTATGAAGATAATTTTAACAAGTTATAAATATAATTTTAATAAATACGGTAATTTTTATTACATTTTCTTGTTAAAGTTTTTAATAAATTATGAGAAAAATATCATTTTATCAAAAATAAAAAGAGGAAAAATTCATGAAAGAATTAATTATTTTTAACACAATTTCTATTAAACTCGTAAACATTATCATTAAGTTCTTATATCATGCTTCAAAAGTAAAATACTTCCTCTGACAGATTTATTTTGAAAATGAGTTATATTTTATGCTTTACCATTTTTTTCTCAACATGGTGTTTTAAGTAAAGATTTATTTTTATAAATCAAAATGATCTATAGATTTCTTAGTAAAAATTTTTCAACAGAAAATTTTAAATGAATCAAAATGAACCGTTATTTTTCGAATTCGTGTTTGGATTTTTAGGTATTCAAAACTTACTCACATTATTCAAGTAAAACGAGCGCAACAATTTAATTTTGGACAACACTATCCCTCTCGGAGGAGGAAAAAGGATGCGTCGTCATACTGCAGTTTAAGGCAGTCCGCAGTCACATGAAATGCACAGCTACGTTTGACATGTGACAATGACGTCACACGAACTGATTCCATTTGAAATGAATATTTTCAAAATTACATATTTATTTCATTACAACCAAAACAATTCTTAGTGCGATTTTTCCTTTCCTTTAAAACTCTTTCTATACTGAAAAACCCCAAACGTTGTTTCAACCCAATACCGGCGGCAATGCATAAAAGATACCTAAAACGTTCTCCGTATTTACTATATGCTCCACTGAATTTAGGCTATATACCGCACGCACACTCATGCGCTGCGAGTGACACAAGTATCCGTGTGCATGTCAAAAACCAATAACTCATTACTCGCAATGGACTCTCGGCAAGCGAGCAGTATTAACTTCGCGGAGCCCTTTACCTTTGAAATATAGCGGGGGAACGCATTCCTTTGAATCGATTCTGAGCGTCGGACTCCTTCGGTTTAATTGAGTGAAATCTGTTGAATTGAGGAATCGATTGATGAGAGTGAATCGGTTCAAGTTTTCATAAGGGTACGACTTGGTGAGAGTGTTAAATACGATATTAATGGTGGTCTATTTATTTCGAACTTAAAAACAAGTAGATGGTTGATCCATATGACACGCTACACCAGGATATTAAGTGCATTTGTGCATTTGTTGGAATGCTTTTAAAGGAAGGAGTCTAATGAATTTTTAATATGACGACACTATAGTAATATTGATTTATTAATGCATTAGTTATGCTACTGTCAATGTGGATAATCGGCTATTATAGATTTTAACCTTGGTTATTATATATAATTACCGGTTATTATGCATATTTACCGAGGTGATTATATATATAATAACCGGCTAAAGATCCGGTAATTATGTATAATTAGGCATTATCCCCACTGATCGTAACAATTATACAACTAAAATAATGTTCTTAAGAAATATTTAAAAAATAATTGAAGTGATAAATTATGAAATGTTTGTATGTAAGTTTGTATTGCAAAAAATGTAAATGCTTTTTTATTAAAAATTATGCATCTACGCCAAACATTGCAGTTATTTCTGGCGTTCCATTTTAGTTACAATGAGCACAAAATTAAAAGAATTCATGTTATGAAATTCTTAATATTCTTGTTACTTGCGCAAAATTTCTGATTGACAATTTTACGTAAAAACTTAACATATGTGACAATGAATAATACAAAATTAACTAACAAAATAAAAATCCGATCATAGGACAGAAAACAAAACGGTAATACATACAAAAAATAATAATAAATTGTAAAAAAGAAGAAGAATCCGGCAGAGAACTTTCTCAAAGGTCACTCCCCGCTGGGATTTTAAAAATTCGGAATTGGGATAATTTTTTGTAGAGGAACCGACTAAAAAAGTCAATCACATGGTTTCTCTGTAACCTGAATTTTCCCGAAAATGGAAAGAAAAAGAAAAACATTTTCCTGAAAATCCTACAATACGCCTTTGTAACAAAAAGGCAGAAGAAAGAAAAGACAGTAAACCTTACCTTTTACCTCGGGAACAATGTAGAACCTTGTAAAGAGATAATTAAATAAAAGTTAAATGAATAGCAAATGGGTAAATAAACTTTCATTAAGAAATTAGACAATATAAAATGAAAATAAATTATATTTTTTGACAAAGTTATTCATTGCAGGTTTACAAGAATCGGAGAAAAAAATAGCGGAATCGAAAAAAAAAATCAGAATTAAATAACTACGTAACTAAAATCTGAACACAAGTCGAAACATTCCGGGATTGGAACAAATTGTGTTTAATACCCTATGTGTCACTGATCACCATCGTGTATGTGAACACATAAAAACTGCACATTAAACATTATGCACATTAAAATTGCAATCTAGAGTCAAAGCTCCTCCCGCTGGAGTGGTGTGAAATTTTTCCAAGACGATTACTAACTCTGTGGTGGAATCTCGGAAGTGAGAAATTTAAAACAACAGTCCTCATGTAACTTCAGAACGTGATCTTCAACTAACTTAACTAAACCAAATACACTTCAACTAATGTTTTTTAGATTGTGGGCAGGGTCCCTTTACGAGTTTGAAAAACATGATTTAAAAAATAGACGTAAATCTGAAAAACTAATTATTGAGAACCAGACAAGAAAAAGGGGTAAATTCTGTTCTCGTAGAAATAAAATGCTATTTGGTCATTACTAATAAATACCATAAAAGTTGTTAAAAGTTCAAGTAGACAAATTATTTGAATATATGAAAAATTCTGAGTTTAACAAAGAGTCTACTTCAGTTTTTTTCCGAAGGCGAAAGATGTTTTGCATATTAGTTGTGATAAACTGCATTCACGTATAGAATTCAACAAATTTAAATTTAAGTTAAAAATATTAGTGGACATCTTAAAAAATCGACAGTATTAAGCTAGTTATAGATATTTCAAAACTTCCGATTTCAATATGCCGATCACATATTCATTTGGTAAGGTTTTATTATGTCGATTATTCCTAAAATCATTACATTATGAGCAAAGCTTTAATTATAAATTGCATTATTTTTTACTTGTCATAATTCTGAAATATTCAGATGCCATTCAGAAAATATAAATTCAACACAAGTTTCTAAGTCACTACCCGCTTTTATTACATGAAAGTTAAAGACGTGCTAATTAATTTTACTCGACGCAAAGGAAATATACATTTTAGCATTTGCCGCAATATAAGTCAATCTTCATTTATTTAATTTAATTTATTCTTTTTTATTTAAATCCCACACCGGTCCGGTCAACCCCAAAGGGTGTAAGGCCTTTAGCAGACCGGTGGGGAAATATAAAAGCAATACAAGAATATCAATATGTCATAGCACATAAAATCATCACAAACACAGCACAGAACGTTACAAACAATGCAGAAAAAAGAGACAACAACAAAATAAATAAAGTAACCTAAAAAATACTCACAAGAGAAAAAAAAATTTAAAAGTACGCCACTGAATCGATATTACACTTGGAGAGAACCATGAATTAATTGAATTCTGTTTGATTTTTATTATCAGATCTGGAACCAAAATTAAAAATATTCAAAACACTCAAAAGGAGGTGCCCCCAGTATGCATCCAAATGAGCAAAACACAAGCACGAGCTCAGTACAAGACACCAGTGAAAAGGAGGAGGCAATAAAAATTTTTGTAAAATATCATTAAAAAACCCACAAAAGAGCATCAAAAACAGACCCCGTGGTCTCTCACCAGTCAAAAAAAAATCCATCTAAGTACATCTCAGTCAAACAATAAAAATATGAGAACAGAAACACCAAACCCCCAAAAACAAGAAGACCAAAGACAAGGCCACCGACCGGGACCCCCAAGGGCGAATGCTCAATAAAATGCAGGACACTAAAACATTTTAATAAGTCCAGGATTAACCTAAAAACAATATAATCAGTTAAAATTAACTACGTAAATAAAGTGTTAAAAACTTGGGGAAGGGCGCACTTAAAATTTTTTGATCAGTGGTGTTAAGGTAAAAGAGTAAAGATATTTTAAGGTAAGATTTATAAGGTAAAGAGTCAATATTCATTAGAAACTAACGCCTAAGGCAAAACGGCAAAGTTTTCTACAACAACTAACTATAGTTATTCTATAGTTTTAGGCATAGGATAAACTGCATAACCTTTAATTACAGGGAAACTTGTCGAAATATTGTTTTTTTAATTATTCAAAAGGAAGAATTCTGTAAGTATTTTTCAAATAATAATAAACTTTCTCTTAATTGACGGTGCGAAGTGAGGTCCTGTTTCTACTTCACTCTCAACACTTGTCTGTTTGCCTGTAAATTTGTTTGTTCCACAGTCGCGCCAAATGCATGAATGTTCCTTGAAGTAATTAAAAACGACGTATGCGCAAGACATTTTATATTTTGATTCCGTTTCAAGATGGTGACCGTTTTAATTGCTTCAGTATCTGACGAGTCAAAGGCGAGTTTGTCACCATTAAAACATTTGTGTCATTTTGGTAATATCGAGATGTTTAATTGTAATGTTGTTAATGCTGATAAATGCAGACATTAAATTCAAATTTTGACAATACTGATAAAGCAGAAACTTGCGTAAATAATTCGTATTCGAAAAAAAATGGCTAATCCTTTAAAAATCGTGAAGAATCTTAGATCTTACTTTTTATTGGGGAGGGATGAGGTCTGCTGTTCACAGAACTACTAGTTTATAATTATGAATTTAAATGAAAGAGGGAGGGATTCAATAAAATTTCAAAAGATGTTAACTAAAATCATTTTGAAAAGATAAGTACCAGGTTTTAAAATCTGAGAAACTGATGACTTCGAACATTATTCTTTATTATAATGGTTCAATCGGACAATGAAATTTTCATTCTACATAATTTTCCAAGATTGAAAGCACACAACAGTTATATTCTCTTCTTAACAGAAATCTGAAACATTATATCCAAACTGTTTACGAACAGCTCCAATGATATTTAAGTTATATACAACGCGCATGCTCATGCTGCTGAGAGTGACACAAGTGCCCGTGTGCATGTGAAGAGCTAATAACTCATTATGCATGATGGCCTCTCGGCATTCGAGCAGTATATACTTAATGAAACCCTTCACCTTTGAAATATAATGGCGGAACGCATTCCGATGAATCGATTCAGAACTCTGAGCACTGGATTCCTTCTGTTCAATCGAGTGGAATCTGTTGAATTGACGAACTTAATCGATCGACGGGAGTGAATCGGTTCAAGTTTTCATCCGGATGGGATTGAGTGAGCTTAAATATGACGTTGGCGGTGGATTATTTGTTTCGGACTTAGGAGTGTGTTGGGGTTGGTGTGCATTCGATTTATCAATCAATAGAATACTAAATATATTTATTGCAGTTATCTTTAAAACAAATTATTTATTTATTTAAGAAAAGCAAACTACAGAGAAAACTCCATTTACAGAGTGCTATAAACAACAAACACACAAAGAGCAAGAGCCACAACGAGTAAATAAAAAAAAAATGCGTTAGAAAATAAAAAGTTGAACACAGAGAATACACAAAGTCATAAAAATTTTGCAAACGTATATATAATTAAGAACGAAAATACATAATCACAAAAACATTAAAACACACTATGATTCTAAATGTCGTACTTTTTAAAAAAATTAAAAGACCATCAACAAAGGGTTAAAAAGTCAAAACAAGCAAGCACCGAATCCTCTAAAAATACACCAGGAGTTTAACAGTTTAAAGAAATAAATACACACTTGAGATAAAAATAAATTGTAACAATTAAGATAAAAATAAATTGTAACACGGCGCCAAAACCAGAATACATAAATTAAAACCCATAAAAAACATTAAAAAAATGGTCGATAACATAAGGACATGGAAAATCAAAACGCATAAAAATCGAATAAGTTGTAAAAAGGCGAAATTAAATACATCATGTATTTAAAAGCTGCAAATATTTCGATTTAAAAGCACCAAGACACATATTAAAAATGTCAAGTTCATCAGAGAACTTGTTAAAAATTTTATAAAATTTATAGAACGAGAACCTGTTAATATAATTGAATTTTGAATATATATTTGGAAAGGAACTTCGGTTCCTTAAAAATCTAGCGGGCACAGCGAAATCTATAGAGCTCAGTATATCATTACAATCGATTGACCCATTAATAACTTTGTAAAAGAAAAGAACGCAAGAAACATCTCGTCTGGAACACAAACTAGGCATATTAAGAATATTACGTAGAAGTGCAGAAGATATATCCTGCAAGTAAAATCCAATTTTCTTGTAAAGTAAATACCTCAAGAAGTTGTTTTGTATTCGCTCAATAATTTCAATTTTGTTTCGGTAATTGGGATCCTAGATAATACTGCAGTATTCCAGATTGGATCGGACATGAGCGCAGTACAATGCTGTAATTTCTCTCAGAAATCCTATTTTATGTAGATTTTATATTATGTTGTAAATATTAAAGCTTTCACAAGAGAATTGCCGACTTTTAAAAATAACGGACGCCAACAAATTCATATCTAAACTTCTATTAATTGAAGTAGTCCTAATTAGAACTTCGTATTATAGTAGAAATATTAAATCACCATTGTAACTAAGGTGAATAATATTTGTGATAAAAATATATTTTCTCCTTACGAGGAACTGTCCCTCGCAGCAAAAATTAAATTCCTTTTTTTCTCTTTCTTATATAATTTTGCATGTAAATGCTCTTATGTAAAGCTATATTTAAATTCATAAACTCTGGTGTTACGGTGCAGAGAATCATTGAATCAACTGAACACCGTAAAACTGACTCTATTACTCGTTGCCCACAAAATTAGCCAAAAAAAAATTATTCTTAGCAGTCAAACAAATATATTTATTTAATCTTACTCCTGCCACAAGGTTTAGGTTTTAAAAACTTTTGAAGAACTAGTCTGATATTGATTACGACAATACACAATATCGATATAATCACAAAAATAATAAAATTACAAAAAGAATGATATAAAAATGTTGCGTCTTTAGCAGTAAGTATTCGAATTGCTGCTTTCATTGCTTATTATTATTAAATGCTAATATTTTTTATTTACACTCCTGTTTAAAAGTAATGAATTTGTGATGAAACCATTTTGTCTGTGTTTTACTTGTCTAATGTTTCTTATTAATTGTCTTAAATAACATTTAAATAACGCCGAAATAAACTAAATTTTCCTCGGCAGTTTCTTACGTTTAATGCAATGATTCTAGCTGCTTAAATGTTCCAAACTATCGTATCGATCAATTTTCATAGCACTTGTACAGCGGTTGTCATTTTTTAGATATTTCAAACAATTCTTCAAATACTGCCTTCCTTAGTTCTTTGTTATAAAAAAATAATTCTTTCTTTGTATGTAATATTTATCATTGGGTATAAATATTCATACAGAAGGAAAATGTAGTCAGAAATATAACATACCTGAACAGTTAAGTTAGTTTGAAAACAAAAGGCCCTAATTATTTTTAATAAAGTGTATTTGAAATAGATACAAAGATCGAAGTTCATCAGATTTCATTAACAAAAGGGATTAGACTACTAACATAGAAAAAAAAACGATGCAAGCATGAATATATAAAAGTAAACACAAAAATAAAAAGCTCAGAACTTCATCAAGGATTCTTGCCAAGATCATGAAGGTTTTGTAGAAATACACTTGCATGCTCAGAATAATTTAATGGTTGCCAAAGAATAGTGGCGAAAAAGATGAATAAACTTCCACTACAAAAAAGCCTACTAAATAAAACCCTTTATCTTCAGAAATATAATTCGAAGCAGAAATTTAAATATAAAAGAATCGGTAAATTAAACATAAGCTGTATAAAAAATTTTTAAAAAAGGCATTTTTGTAAACATATATTTATTAGTGTACTCAAAATTAGAGTTTATCCTTTATTTTAATTATTACCTACCTTTTAGTATTTAATTTTTACTTAATTATTGTTGTTGACTTTTGAAATAAATCGTTTCTCAAATTCGATACTACGTAGAACTACTCGTATAAAATTAAAATTTAATTATAATAATCGATTAATTGATAATTAAGTTTCGAAAATATTAAAATAGTGTATTATCAACGAGAATACTTAAGTGTACAAAATTTTAACATTTTAGCATATTACGAATGAAGTGGAAGATCGATTACAAAATTCCATCTTTACAAACATGAAACAAGTCAAGTTGATATAGAAGTAAAGAAAAATGCAGCATGCTAGATGCAAAAGTTAGACAACACAAAATGAATACATATTTGTAGAGACACATATAGAAATTTTCTATAACTATTCATACATTTATTCTCACTTTATATTTTGCTGATACCGTGGGAAATCAGCAATGGTTAAATAGTACAGAAACTATTTCCCCCGAAAAAACCTAACCTAACTACCCAGACCGTTTTCATCTCTCAGCCGACGTTTATACTGCTCAGAAAATCATAAAACATCTGTTGTAAAGGAAACTAAATAATAAAGGCAAGAAGTTCTTCCTGATAAAAATAAATAGTTTCCCTTCATCCTGGTCCAATCTTCCTTCTAAAGAAAACGCAGAAAATGAAAAACCGTTCGAATAGCTCTTCCAAATTTATTTACTCTTTGGTGTCTGCTATACAATGTACATCCCATGGGATAGAAGCTCGGGGCTCTATTCAGAGGCGATAACAAGAAAAAAAGAACATTCATAGCATTTGGGTGATGTTTATAAGGTTCCAGAAAAACACCTGCGAAGTACTTTACAGAACAACACTGCGGGAGTATAATAGTGTGTCTTTTTCTTTTTTGGAAGCGATGTGATGAGTCTGCAAGAGGTTAAGTTCTGTGTTATGACAATGGCATGATCTAGTAAAACACCTTTAAATTAGGGTGTCTGGTGTAGGATTGTAGAGGAAAAATCCTTGAAATGCTTTAAATTTATTTTATAGTTTGTGAAACGCG
>BGPR01003449.1:115129-134341 GCA_013235015.1 Araneus ventricosus
AATTAAGAAATATTAAATTAAAATAAATAGCTTTAAAATTTAAAAATATTAAATTAAAATAAATAGCCTTAAAATTTAAAAATACTAAATTTAAATAAATGGCTTTAAAATTAAAAAATATTAGATTAAAATAAATAGCTTTAAAATTAAAGTGCTTCTCAGTCTTTAAATAATTATATTCTTTGAAAAAAATAACAATTAAATTTAAAATAAAATACAATATGTTGCATTTCTGAATCACTTTACTTTTATTATCTTTTTATCATTTTTCTTAAAGTTCCAAGCAAAACATTTTCGAGAAATACTAGAGACAGTTTAAGTTAGTTAGAAAAATCACACCTTTTCGGATATACAAGATGTTTTGTAGTACATCATTCGTTATTTTTAATTAGTCTATGCCGCCCACATAACATCATCTGAGTAACCACAGAAATAAGATTAAAGTTCGTTGCTATGGTAACTGACATAACACAGACAACGTAAATATAGTGCGCAACAAGACAGAATAAGGAAGCGTCTATACTTTCTAATGAAAAACTTAATAATCCATGAATATAAAGGGTTTTAGTTCTTGGAATTCAATTAGAAAAAAAAATTAACTCTCTGAGCGCCTAATTATTTTGAACTTTTAGCTATCAAGTTAGAAAAGTTGGATTTTTAAGTGAATAAACCGATCTTCTTTGTATTTAATTATATCGCTGAAATCTTAAGAATACTTTATCCATGATTGTTTAAGAAAATATAAATACGAGTTATCCGCTTTTTGAACTGAACATGAAAAACGGAAAAATACGTTTGCGCCGCTCGGAGGGTTAAAGATAAAATTGCTTCTTTACGTTCCCAGTAATTTCTGTATGATATGGAGTGCATGAAAAACTTTATTTTGGGATGTTACGTTCTCAATTTGTACTTAAAGAGATATCTAAGAATTTTCAAAATCAAATTTGGTATTTTCTTCTAAAAATATAGAGTGTTTCCATGCGAGATCAACAGCAGGTTAGCAGAAATTTATTTCAACAGCATGATTATATTTCATCATATTGGATCGAGGCAAATATTTATCCGCATTTTTCGGGCAAATGGTGCTTAATTGATAAAATTTTAAAGATATATCTAAAAAATTTTAAAATCAAATTTGGTATTTTCTTGTGTAAAATATACAGAGTTTCTGTGCGACATCACCAGCAGGTTATCAGATTTTTGTTTCAACAGTATGATTATAGTATCTCATCATATTGGATCAAGGCAAACTGTATTTTTTGGACAAATCTATCTCTGGTAAAAATCAAGATCTTATAATTATTACGTTTATACAAATAATGTGATTAACGAAATAATATTTATTATTTACTATCCGCCTTCGGTGACCAGCTTGTTCCCCGGGAATATGATTTCAATTGAATCTTGCATCATTTTATATTCAAGGTTCCTTTAGCGACGTAATTTTAAACTTCAGATTGTGGTAGATATTTAACCCATATTCTTTTAACGGCCTTGCACCTGGTCTATTCATTGTCTACATAAATGCCCCTAATGGAGTCAAATAACTGACTGTGTAATGTAACATCTAATCGCACGTTGTCGGCGCCATCTTCACTTTCTTATTCCTCTAGTTAAATATGCATTCAATTCAACATTAAAAGGACGCAGCATATTTTATAGCCAGCTGCATGTTAGCAGGATTTAAACACGCTGAAAAAAAGAATGAAAACATAGCAACCATAATCATTCAGCTTACTGGATAAATTTTTCAATATCTATACTAATAATAAAGGAGAATGTGTGTGTGTCCGTCCTCTACAGGGCAGACCTCTAGACATTGAACTACGAGATTTGTTACAAATATACTTTGGAGGGTGGGAATGTGCACATCGGAGCTCTTTTTTTAAATTTTAAATAAAATTTTAACTAATTAAAAATTAGGCGAAATTTCGGACTTTTTCCTTAATAACTTCCAAAAATATTACAGAACAAAAATCATTTTTACAGTATCTAAAAGTGCAAAAAATTACCTTTCCAATTATATCAATTAAGTTGCCGTACATTGTTTTCTCGAATTTTAATACATTTTTAAAAAATATTTTTTGGCATAATTTACAACAATACTTTTCATTGTTGCAACGCAACTCAAATCGTTTTCGTTGTTTAAACAAATATTTAATTGCCTATTTCTCTTTCATTGCTGTAATATGAGATAGGTTCCTAATACATTTTGCTTTCACGTTTTATTTCATCAAGATTTTTGTGAAATCTGGAAACCAAGCTCTCCGAGATATTTCTTTTCCTACATTTAAAAATATATCCATTAAGCTGAATGGTTATGGTTGCTATGTTTTCAGTCATTTCTCAGCATGTTTTAATCTAGCTAATATGCTGCTGGCCATAAAATGTGCTGCGTCGTTTTAATGCTGAAATCAAATGCATATTTTACAAGAGAAATAAGAAAGTGAAGATAGTGCTGACAACATGGAATTAGAGGTTACATGACATGGTCAGTTATTTGACTCCATTAGGAACATTAATGTAGACAATGAACAGAAGAGGTTCAAGGTCAGTAATAGAACATGGGTTAAATATCTACCACAATCTGAAGTTTAAAATTACGTTGTTAAGAGAACCATGAATATAAAATGATGCAAGATTCAATTGAAATCATATTCTCGGCGAGCAAGCTGGTCGCCGAAGGCGGCTAGTACATAATATCTCAGAGCTTAGTTTGGAGATTCCAAAGAATTTATATGAAATAAAATATGATAGCAAAATGTATTAGGATATTACCTCAACTTTCAACATTGAAAGAGAATAAGCAATTAAATATTCGTTTAAATAATCAAAACGGTTTGATTTGCGTTGTAACAATGAAAAGTATTGTTGTAAATTATGTCAAAAAATATTTTAAAAAAAATAAAATTAGAATCGAAACTGTACGGCAACTTAATTGTTATCATTGAAAATGTAATTGTTTGCACTTTGAGATGGTGTAAAAATAATTTTTCTGCTGTAATATGTTCGAAAGATATTAAGGAAAAACGCCTAAATTTCGCTTAATTTTTAATTAATTAAAATTTCAATTAAAACTTCAAAAAAGGGCTCCAAGGTGCACATTCCCACCCTCCAAAGTATGTTTGTGCCAAATTTCGTAGCTCTAGGTCCAGAGGTTTGCCCTGTAGATAACCAACACAAAGACACACACACATTCTCCTTTATTATTAGTAGACATAATGCCTAAATTATTGCAATTTAAATTATGTTTATATTTGCATTCTCTCGAGAAAAAACTCCTTGTGCACCAGAGTGCAGATAAGTTATAAGTATGCATAGTTATTCAGCATATTTCTAACCTTTATACAAGCCAATATACAATAATAATACTATTCGAAGATTCAAATTTAGAAAATATCAAATTTGTGGAAAAACCCACATTTAGCTTCTCTTAGAGAGCAAATGCAATTCGCCTCATTGCAATGCCTACATCTTCCTGGATTTTAAAGGAAATCAACTGGAATTTTATGGATTTCTTGGATAATTATAAAAGAAAGATTATGCTATATTTCGCACAAGAGTAGTTAAAAATATTTGCTACAAATACTCATATTTTCTTGAAATTCAAGTTTTTATTTTGAATTTTAAATTAGTGTTTCGCTGGCATATTGTCGTGTTTTAGGTAAGTTTCTTATAACTTCGTTGAAAATTCTGCATGATGAAAGTAAAAGAAAGAAAGAAAATGTGAAAAAGTTTGCTATTTTTTAAAAAGAACCTTACATCTTCCCAAATATAAGTGCTATTTTTATGAAAATTTTTGTGAGTATTGGGCACAGCAAGCAAAACCATTGACGAAAATAATTTCAAATCATTATCAGCTTTCTATGAAACGGGATGATCTCGATTCTGTTTTTACCTTCTGTTTGGTCCCCTAAATGCCCTCGTGACCGAATCTCCACTGTAAGACGTGAGTTCAAGCCTATTCTTTCTATGGTCGAAGTTCAGACCACACAACATTGATAGTATGTACTCATTCGTTTTAATCAGAAAAAGAAAATTGATGCAATGAACAGAATTGAAAGAAAGAGTCATACACATTTAATTTTTTAAGCTTTCCTTACGAAAGTAACCTGTTATAGTTTTCAAGCATTCGGTGGACAAACCTGTCATGCCACTAACCTACACGTAACTGTTCCGTCTCTCAGCCAAAAAATGTGAAGTGAAGAGTGGAAGAAACAGTTGCTCGGAGACGAAGTGGTAGGGGCCATTAATGGAATTTGGTTTCTGCACGGAGAGTGCGCGTAGGTTTGTAGGTGATCCAGATGTGGATTCCAAATGAGTAATTATGAGTAATCTTGAACGTGAATCGTAATTGTGCATATGTATATAGCTTCTATTTAAATAGTATATAGTTCTTACTAATAAACTAGTGAAAGAAAAAAGTGAATTTATTGCAGTAGGGAGTGAACAGTTCTTACAAAACTATTCCTATGAATAATGTTCATCAAAAGATTCAGCGTAGTATTGAACTGATTTTAAAGTAAGAAGGACTTGCAAAGTTTCTTGGACCGATGCTGGTTTCTCTTCGGGCCCATCGTCATTGCATGAATGAATGATCTTCATTCATTCATGTTCTAGTGCGATATCTCATTAAAACCGCTCACTACAGACGAATTGTTGATCACTAGTGCAGGCGGGTTTTCTATGTGTTTCGATACCGGAGATCCGTTCCACTCTATTTTGATCAATACAACCGATTGATCGTTACATCCGTGATCACTAAAAGCGGCTGCTGCTGTAGATATAAATCAAAGAGAATTTCAAAAAATGTTAGCAGAATATAAGAAAAATAATGACAGGATCAGTTTATAGTTTGTGTACATACGCCTTTCAATAGCGAAATTACACTAGAGAGATTGGTATTTGCGTGAGTTATTATCGTAATTAAATTATCGGTACATGCGCAGGATTATTTAGTACTAAATCGGTAATGCTCTCCACTTTCGCGAGTGACATTGCGTCGTTGCGTGTCTTGTTTTTCAAATAAATACAAATAACTCAACAAATGATGATAAGTAATGTAAATTTTGGGCCGTGATTATTCGACCACGTGATATATTTTATATTCTCCTATCACATCGACATTAAAGATTCAGATATGTTCTAACCTTGACTTTCTCGTATACTTCCACATGAACGTCATTTTTAACACGTGATAAAACAAATGACTGTGCCTCTTTCAGATGACAATTTTGGTCCAATATCAGACACAGATCTACAATTAATATGTTGATTTTCATTCATCTAGATCAGAGGTTCCCAATCTGTGGTACGCGTACCCCTGGGAATACGCGAAGGACCAGTTGGGCGTACGCGAAATCAAAGTTGTTAATGGCGATAAAAAGGAAACACGAGGGACTAAAAAGATTACAGAATTTCGTTTCTCCAAGTGTCACTTGAATAATTGATTATTACGAAATGTAATTTTTAGCTATCCTGATAAGTTAAAACGAAATTATTACAATACTGGTTGCATTTGCTTTGGCGTTGAGCTAATATTATTGTAAAAATGGAAGAGAATGTAAAATCAAAAATAAGTTCTGCATATGTTATTAAGTCGAGTCATTTCACTTAGAAAATTAACCTTAACATTATTGATAAAAACTTCTTCGCTTAGATGGATGGTTGTGACGGAGGGAGTTGGATGTGACAGTAGGGGGTACGCAAGAATAAAAATCAATAGATACGCGAGGAAAAAAATTTGGGAACCCCTGACCTAGATTGTTACGTTTTTAGATTATCGTCGCATGGATAAAGAGACAGTCAACTCTTTGCTACATTTACTCCAAATTCTGTACAAATCTAAAATTTTGATGCGAAAACGGGATTCAGCATTTTACCCATTTGGCTTGTTGCTTGTTTTAATTACAGGATTCAATACACGCGAACTGATGGATATAATGATTTTTTTATTGATTCTGGTAGATCTAAAACTGGATTTTTTTTATTGATGAAAACATGATGGTATACGAGAAAATAAAAATAAAAAATAAAAGAGAAAAAATTTAAAAAATTAAAAATTAAAGAGAAATAAAAATCAGATTGAGAAAGGCACAGAACTACATTTCACCATATACAGTGAAAATTTTCTTTTGATTTATCATTAACAATATCTTTATATTTTTATCTTTCCTACGAGGTCACGAAATTTTTTTTTTCTAACGAAAATAGGTTGGTAAGTAAGATAATCCTATAAAGGCTTGTTGTAAACCGTAAAATCTCCTTTCATTTTATAAAATACCAGCTGTTATGCCAGGCGTTGCTCGGGATTAAAATACTTTTATTTTTAATATTTTTAATGTAAAAACTACTTTTGTGTAGAAAAACATAACACACAAAATTCTTTTACCATCTGAAACATTTTTTACTTCACATTTTGTTCATAAATATTGAAGTATAAGAAAGGTTTTGACGAATGTTTTTGACAATTAATTAAATAGGTAATTTTTCATTAATTAAAAATGTTGAAATAAAGCAGATCAATTATTGTTCCTAAAATAAATTATGAATCGTCTGCTTTTAACTTTTTTTTCAGTATCCTTTCAAAATTGTGTTAATGTGTTCTAGCAACAGCTATTCGTATGTATTCTTGTCTTTCCACAATATAAAAAATATTATTACAAATTGTGAATTTCATACACTATTTAATTTTTCTAAAATTATTGAAATGAGAGCAACAAATTGAGCGGGAAATTTGTGTCACTGAAAATTTAATTTTTGAAATTTATTATAGTATAAAAAATACTTTTTGTGAGATAATATTTTCCAAATATATCGAGAAAAAACTCAAAATCTTGCTTAATTCTAACTAAATAGTGTTTTAATTAGTTTTAGGTCTTTTAACAGTTGACAATCTTTCGTTTCTTATATTAAATATTTAAGGTAATAAACACAAGTAAAGGTGGATTAGTTGAAACTCTCACCGTTACTTAGCAACGGAGTGTCTGTAAATGTGCTTTATTTCAAAGTCGTCTGTATGTAACGAATTATTTATTAAATTTTGAAAAATTAATAATTGGTATCATTGAAAAAGTAAAATTTTGAAGTTTAATGGTATAAAAATATTTTTTGTGGAACAATTGCTGCGGAAAAACGGTTTCGGTTAATTTCTATTTAACTGATTGTTTAATTAACTTCTGCACTTTGAAAAGTTCATAGGTATCTTCCCATTGTCTTAAATAATAAGTGTGCAAAGTTTGGTTGAAATCGATGCAGGGTTTAGGAGGAGATGTGGAACATATATCCACATACATACCCATAATGATTTTATTTATGTTAAGATAAGTTATACGTAACTATACCATATCCATAAACTTTTTTATGTATTTGTTGAACTACGCTTCAATCCGTTTCATTACTCTTTCCTTTCTCTTCCAGATGAGCAAGCTATGGGTAGAGCAGCACTTTCAGAAGCGAGAATGCATCCGCTACATCGCCACCAAAGAGCCGGGAAGGTAAGGACTTGAAAACATTTATTTCAATTTTCAGGAGGCACGAACACCCCGGCACACGCGACTCGGACCGTCTCGTTCACAGAGTTGTCTTAACTCGTCTCGGAACACTTTATTTGAGGGAAAGGGTGAGGAAAGAGGGAGGAGCTCTTTCAGTGTTTTTGTGGGATGAAGCAGATGTTGCTTTTATAATTGGCCTCACGTAAGGCAAGCTCAGGAGCGTCCTTTTTACTTTCTCGTATACGAAGTATACAAAGAGAAAGTATTGTAATCGTCAAAAAATTCGAACTCGAGATTTTGACGAATCTCCACGTATTAGACCTCCCTGATTCCGAAAAACACAATTTTGGAATTATGTCTGTCTGTGTGTGTGTCTGTGAACATGATAACTCGAAAACTATTAGAGCTACGGGGATGAAATTTGGTATGTGATCTTTAAACATACTTTGTAGGTTTCTATCAAATTTTGGACAAAATCCGTCAACGGGAAGTCTGTCTGTCTGTATGTTCGGGGTCATGCGAACGCTATAACTCAAAAACTTGAAGATCCAGATGGATAAAATTTTATACACAGTTTTATCGTCATGAATGTAGGTCCGTATAAAATTTTGGGCCAAATCCGTCAAAGGGTTGACTGTCTGTCGGTCTGTATAATCGCATATTTGTTCAGTTTTGAAACAAACTCCCTGCGCATGCCTACAAGTGGCAATGCCTGTGCAAGGAAGGGACGCTCCGAAACTTGGCAGTTTGCCAAAAACAAATTCTGGAGTGATTTTGTAAGGAAGCAAACATTTAGGGAGTCTCGCCAGGTCCTGTTGCGCAAAAGAATGAGCAGAAGATTTGAATTTGTTTTGATCCTTCAAACCACGCGTGGTTCCAACTTTGGTTTACTTGCGACGGAAGTTTATTTGACGTCTTTTATTATTCTAGTTTTCTCTACATGTGTTAGGAGTATACGAGAAAGTTTAGGGGAGACCACTCCCGCTGGTTTTTGTTGAAAATAAAGCGCCTTTGTTTTGCTATGAAAGGGGCTGATCATACAGTAATGGAGTCAATTCATGTTTACGTGATACGTGCGAAATGAGTCGCATCAGTTTAATTTTGGAATTCATAACGTATCTTATAGGAGGAAAAATGTACTTGATGTCCAGAATAAGACATTGGATAGGGATGGATTAATCATTAAAAAAAATAAGAACATGCTTAGGGCATCAACAAAAAAAAGAAATCCACAGAACTTTTCCGAAATTCAGTTTTGAAAAGAAGAGGAGAGATATACTGTAAAGAAATAGCAGGGAGATATTCTCTTCTTTCTTATGTGCCACATAATGTCACTTCACATCTACTAACATTGAAAGGTATTCGCAATATTGTAAAACACTGATTGATGCTTGCCCAGAGGAATTTTAACAGTAATTTCTTAGCTGAGGTCCAGCAGTTTCATTTGGATGGGGTCATAAGCTAGAAAAAGAGGTAATGAAAAAATATTGTGGTCATAAACAAATAAATGCAAAAACAAGATTTAGTCATGTAGAACTTTATAAAATAATTGTAGAAGGCAAGGTTGAGTGTGTCTTTCTAAATGTAGACATTCGCTTTCGTATATTTTTCGCATTAATGGTCACAAATTTCTCAGCTGAGCCTTCATTTTCTCAGTTGAAGTTTATTAAAAATCCCATCAGAACAACTGTGCTATAAGGTAGTTTGCATTTCTTATTTCTGTTAAATATAAAAGCAGATGTGTTACATAAGATTAGTTTTGTGGATCTGATAAAAGACATTGAAATGAAAATGATAAAACTTTTTAAATATAAGTAAAGTAGAAGAATACAAAAATATACATCATTTTCAATCTTACTATAAGTTTTGCTTAGTTTCAATAAATAAAATTTTATATTATATTTGTTATTGTTTATGTTTTAAATTAAATATACGTTATATTTTAAAATAGAATGCCGGCACCAAAATGTTTTAATTGGCTTGGGCATATAAGGTTCTAAATCCGGCACTGGCAGTCAGTTGGTAGATGATATATGCTGTGATGTTTGTCATCTCTACTAATAATCAAGGAAAATGTGTGTGTGTGTTGGCTCTCTACAGAGCAGACCGCTGAACGTAGAGCTACGAAATTCGGCACAAGCATACTTTAGAAGGTGGGAATGTGCACCTGGGGGCCCATTTTTTGAAATTTCAATTAGAATTTTCATTAATTAAAAATTAAGCAAAATTTTGGCGTTTTCCCTTTATAACTTCCGAAAATATTACTGCACAAAAATCATTTTTACGTCATCTGAAAGTGCAAAACATTACTTTTTCAATGAAATCAATTAAGTTGCTGTAAAATTGTTTCTCTAATTTTTACAAATTTTCATTGTTGCAACGTAATGGGAACCGTTTTCGTTGTTTAAAAAAATATTTATTTATGTGTTTCTCTATCATTTTTGAAAGCTAAGGTAGTACCTTAATGTTTAATTCTATGTTTTAGTCAGCATATTTTCATCCATCTCACATGCGGCTGGAAGCAAAATGTGAAGCGCCATTTAAAGTTAAAATCAAATGCATATTCTGTAAGAGGAATAAGAGAGTGAAGTTGATGCTCTCAATGTGCAGTTGGATATTACATAACACAACCGGTCACTTGACTCCAAATGGGACGTTCACGCAGACAACGAACAGAACAGGTGCAAGGCTATTGAAATAACATGGGTTAAATGTCTATCACAATTTGAAATTTAAATTGTACATAAGAGATTCAATTGAAATTATATTCCTGGCAAACAAGCTGGTCGCCGAAGGCGGCTAGTATGATAATAAGTATGAATGACTCCATTTTGCAGTTCGAAGTTGCAGTTTAGTGATTGATAGCTTTTGTTTGCATACATAGTGCACACGCACACAACCCATCCCGACTCCGCATACCCTACTGAGTTTAAGGCATTGCATAGATGAAGGGGAAGAGAATCGACCAGCAGCACGAGGAGGACGCAAAACCCCACTCAGATTTAATAAAATTTGAAATAGTGTACATACTGCACACGTGACATAGGTGGAATTTAATCGCATAAATTTTATTACAAATTTGGTGTATTCCAGACTATAAATTTTCAATATTTTGTAACATTTCACAATAATTTACATAATCTTTTACAAATAAATATTATATATTTTTACAAGTGTACACAAAGTCACGTGTGACAAAATTTCTACAAAATGTACACCATAAATAATACACGTCTATAAAAGATAACAATCAACTCAAAACAGAAAACTGGTACGAACTCACAAAAAACAAAAACTTCAAACCACACACAAAACAGAACAGAACAAACACCACTTCATGCCCCTGCGACTATAGCCATTTGGTTATTTAAACAGTGTGGCGGACGTGAAGTGGAAGAGACATCGGAAGACGCTCCTTGACTGTCTGGCAAATAATGGCGAAGACAGAGAGATGGGAAAGGTTACAAAAATACAAATCTAAAAATTTGGGATAATATACAAGAAACAAAAGGGGAGTATCTTATAAAACCATACACAAACTAAAACTGTAAACAGGAAAGAAATATGAGAATGAAGCGTACAATATCAACAAACAAAAGAGCAAAAAAAACTTATCGAGTAAAGAGGTCCACAAAAACAAACTAAAATGCGAGTGTTAAAGCACATGTGTGTCTGTTCTGTTGATTGTTCTTTTCTCCAAAAAGTGGAAGTTTTTCTGTGTGGAAGCGGAGAATAGTTCAGGTGCGCTGTCACTTCGGCGAAACCACTCTCACATAAATGAGACCCGCCCATCACATAAATTAAAATTCTTTGTTCATTAAAACTCACATCGCATCACATCCAATTTCTTCATCATAAACTTCCGTCACAACGCACCATTTATACTGCAGGAGAAAACTAAATAAGAATGAAGGGATGCCAATAACTGTGGTGTCATTTACTCATCCATACTGCGTCAATAACCAATTTCGCACTATTTATTCTCAAAATATTGCAAAATCCCTTTCAGAAATAACTTTTTTATGTACCCATTATTCAGCTTAAAGAAGTGTAATTCAGGAAACGCTGGAATGAATCACAACTTGACTTAAATATTTTTACTATTTTTTCCATTATTTTATAATATGAATATTGCCTTAAAGGGTGTCGATAACTGACTTGTTTACTCTATTTCTAGCGCAACTTTTCTCTCACTTCTTGAAAAAGCAGTACATTTTCGATGCATCTGCTAAAACCCAGTATGTGAAAACGCTCTTCCAGGGTATAAAATCGCTAATAGCGTAATATTTTATTAATGAACAGGAAGTAAAAAAATATTATGACTGAAACCAGAAGGATTTTATTTTCACTGTCTTATTCACTTCAGAGCCACTGCAAATCACAAGACCAGCCATATGTAGCTCCCAAGTCGCATTTATCGACTTTTGAAATATAAAGCGCTATTCCACAAAGCTTTATTGACGACTGTTTCTAATTTGAGACTGCTTATTAAATAAAAGTAAATAATTTATAAACAAAAAATAGAATAAAGAAAATAATCACAGCATCTATAGAAAATTAATATTTCTACAACGGATTTAAGCGTATTTAAAAATATTCAGAAAAATGAGTATTCATATTTCGCTGGAAAGAATAACGTTAAGCAAAAAAGCTAGAAGACAAGCACTTGAAAACGTTTATTAACATTTGCAGAAAAATGCCTCGGCACGAAAACCTTCACACGTGACATGCACTGGCACGTATCCCGTGTTGTTTTTACTCGCCTCGGAACGCTTTATTTGTAAGGGTAGGAGCTTTTATCTATGAGATAAAGCAGATGTTGTCTTTAATAATTGTCCTCACGTAACGCGAGACTAGCTTTTATGGATAATGCCTTTTTTTCTGCAAGAAAAGTAACATGATTTTGTTATGAAAATGGCTTGTCGTTAAATAATTTTGGGAAGAGTCAGATGTGGCTATTCTGTGAATAATTTAAGTGTTATGTACATTCTCTTATATGCACACTCATACAGAAAACTTTTCATTTCAGTACTCAAGTATCTCAGATTATCTTAACGTTTCATTTTGCCCTAAATGACTTCTAATAGGGGTTTAAATTTAATGAGTCGGTTCATGCTTACGTGATACACGTGAAGTGCGCAGCGCCAATTTAATTTTGGAATTCTTCGTACATTTTGGCAGAGTAAACGCGTAAGATAATGTGCAGTTTAATGGGCAGATACTTTCACATTAAACATACACCAACTGGATGAAAATATCACTTCTCAATAATATAACCTACATTATAGAAGGAAAGTGAAGGCGATGACGCAGGGTGGAGTTAAAAATATCCCCGCCCCTTTAGTCAGCTTCATTATCGGACGCGCAAATCACAATTTCTGTTTTGGCATCAAACAGCTCAGACAGGTTTTTTTATATATAAATTGACGGGTATATCAGTGTGCTAATAAATCTAGGCATGAATAATCTAGACATAGTTATGGGATCGTAAATTTCATTTCATTATTCATGATGGATTGTAGTAAAGGTCAATGAGCTGGATTCAGCAGTTTCACTTATTTTTTTATTTTTTCTGATTTATTATATCCTCGCTTCACGGGCCAGATGGAGGTTTTCTTGAATCAGAGGAACACCGTTAATTCAACAAAGGATAAATATTTTGAAAGTTTTTTATTAATTGTTTTTAATTCAGTTTTCATAATTAGTTTTGATTTGAGTGTTGGTAAACAAAATATTATTAATTGGAATAGCTATGGAATTACATGTTTTAGAGATTAATTATTTACATACATCCGATATTTTTTTCCTTTTACGTATTTAATTTTTGAACTTAATATTTAAATGGAAAGTTTTTATCTTCAACTAACAAGAAGATTCTTGAAATGAACCGAGAAATCATCGACAAATTGCAGGGAAAACGATACATGTTTTACAGCTCAGATTCAATTATTTTTGGAGATCCAAATGATGTAATAAACTAAATTATCATCCAGAATTTTTGTGCAAGAAAACCCCATCAGGAATATCACCTCATGTACTAGAGCTGAAAGAAGGAGTTATCGACATGTTGTTCAGAAAAGGACTTTGCAACGGTACCCGTCTCACCATCATTGGATTCACGGAGAATATGATTGCTGCGCAGATTCTTTCGGAATTCAATAGAGGGGACACAGTTTTATTGCCAAGGATTGATTTAGCTCCATCTGATGTCCATCTCCCCCATTCGTACTCAAGCAACGCCAGTTTTACATTATTCCGGCACATGCGATGACCATCAACAAATTATAAAGACGGACTTTTCAGCGATTAGGAATTCACCTAGATGAACCTGTTTTTGCACATTGCAGTTTTATGTTATGTTATCAAGGTTCTTGAATCCCAGTCATGTTAAAGTTTGAATGAAAAAATCCGCACAACAAGGTGTATTGACAACAGATATTTCACAAAGAATGTTATTTATAATGAAGATTTTAGTTGATAGAATTACGGGCCTTTATTGTTTACTTTTAATGTTACTATATATTTGCATCCAAAATGTACTACAAATTATAATTTTTTAATTTCTTAAGCACTCTGTCGATTACATGAGATTTTCCACTATAACATTCCTTAATAAATCGTATCAAGCCAAGCTCGGTTACCGCACTCTATCTTCTGCGTTCAAGGTCTAGGTGGCTAAGTAGACAATGCGACTGATTAGGTAACCAAGTTGCCCGGGGTTCGAATCAAATGTCGATTGCAAAGCAACCAAATGATGTGGTATGGACGCAAAAATTTTTTTTTCAATCTCTAATAAGTAATTAGGTTTAATATTAGGAATATTTATAATTTTGAGGAAATAAATAGTACATTATTGAAACTAGGTTGAACTATATAATATAATATTGCTCAATATTTAAAAAAAATTTAAACCCAATATTGAGCAATATAGGAAAAGTCTTGCATTTTACACTGTTTCAATATTGTAATACAATATTATACAATATTGATTTTTCGAATTTTATAATATTGAACTATATACTGCTACTTGGGAAAACCGTTTTGATAATAAAAAGCTTTGTCGGTGGTTTCCACTTTTAAATTGTTTGGTGTCAAAAAACAATAAATCCAAAATAAATAAAATAATGGAAAGCAGAAAACAAAAACTAATAAAATTAAAAATTTTATCATACCTATCGGCAATTAATGCTGCGTTTGAAAGATATTCTGTGTATTTAAGGAAATATTCGGAAAAAAATAAATATTCACTTCTCGTCGTAGGGAATAGCTACAAATAAAGAAGCTGGAAAGCACTTGAAAACGTTTACTACCATTTGCAGGAAATGACTGCGGCTGGAACACCCACACACGACTTCAACAGGCACATAACTTGTGTTGCCTTAGCTCGCCTCAGAATGCTTTATTGTGTATGGGAGGGAAGGAGAGAGGGTCCCTTTTCTGTGTTTCTGAGAGAAGAAGCAGATATTGCTTTTAATGATTGCCCTCACCTATGGCAAGCTTAGCTTTCATGGTAAGCGCCATTTTTTATTTTTGAAAGAACGGCAGCGTCGTTTTGTTACGTAAATGGCTTGTCCTTGAGTAAATTTGAGCTGAGTTGGTTGCGGGTTTGTGCATAATTTAAGTGTTGTGTATCATTTTGTATATTCATCTATTGAAAAAGAAATTAAAAGAGATTCGAACCTCTAGTTGGAAACGTCGTGCCATGATACTGTTTTAGGATTGATTCTTTTGTCTTTATGTTATTTTACGAATTAACTCAATTATATACCAACAATAGCACGCAAAGAATGCATTTAATAACGTCGCAACGCTTGTATGTTAAAATAAATTAACTAAAAAAATACTACAGTATTGTAAAATATACTGAAGAATATTCTTGAAAATTTCTTAAAATTAGAGAACATATTAACAGAAACGGAAATAAAGTTAATATTAATTAAAACGGAAATAAAAATCAAATTAATATATTTTTCAAACTTATTTTTTGAATTGAAAGTGGTTTAAAAATAGTATTCTGCAATAATACGCTCTTTTAAGTTTTTTGGGGAAAACTTTTAAATTTCTATTAATTTTTAATTAAAAATCTGATTAAAATTTTGAAAACCTTTTTTCTTGTTAGCACGTACTAACCACGAAATATCTCCATGCCAAAATTGGTAGTTCAGAGTTCTGTCCTGTAGAGCGCTTTGAATAATTTTTACATCAAGCATGTTCCATATCGCATCACGCAATTCAGCCAATAACATTATTATGTTGAAAATTCTCCTTTTTGGTACCCACGTTTGACATTTTATTTTAACTTATGTGGCTTATTATGATTTTTATATGATAAGGCATTAGGACTTGTTTATTCTGATGGTGGAGGGGTTACGGTGCTAAATGACCAAGTTTGTGGATTCAGTTCCGAGCGGAAGGTTGATTTAAATATTAAGAATGGTCATCAAAATCTTATATGATTGTGCGACATATTAAAAAACTCTTGAACATTACCTACCGACCTTGGATATCTTGCCGCAATTGCTGTGGCCGAGTTTTCTGTCTTGTTTATTTGAAGTAATGTAGAACTTCCGCCGTACCGAACGATTTCCGGTATAATACTTCGTCAATGGGAATCTTCAAAACTTCAACACTCTGTTTGAAGATCTTAACACGTTCGCAGACACCTAGCTTATGTTATTTGCGTTTATATTATTTGCTGGGACACCTAAGCTGCTTGAATAGCATATTTTTTAGCAATAAAGTGCGGCTCACGCCGCTTTTGCGTTTTAGCTTTTCGCGAACTTCGACGGGATATCACGCTCTGTCGCAGCAAGTAGATCGGCATATGACGCTTTATCCACGAACGTGTTAATTAAAGTTTAAATTAGAGTTTTTTTAAAAATTTTATGGCTTCAGGATATTTTGAAAATATTAAATTTGATGTTCATTGCTGTAGCTCTCAAAATTTACTTAAAAGAAGAGCCTCATTTTGTGGAAAGGCTGCCATAATTGTTCGTTATCGCTCTTTTTGGCGGCTTTTAAGGCTTTTTTGGAGGTTAATTTTTACCCAAACGATTTAGATTACCACTGGCGGTTATATTTCGATACAGTATCCAAAAGGATTTGCCAAGTATTGAAATCGGAGTAATCCTGGGGTATCCTGGGTACGGAAGTTCTGTGAACCCAAAAGAAACAAAACAGAAAACTCGCCCATAAGGCAATTCCGGCAAAATCAAATTAGTAGCGTAGATAATGCAGTATCTTGAGAGCGCCGTCAAAATGTAAAAAATATAAATCACATGAGAAAACCCTCATGCGGTTGCTATGGTAACATATTAACAATTTATCCAGTTTTAAGTGAGATTTTTTCTGAAATAAAGGAATTTAGTTTTTATCTTTCATAAATATAAAAGAAGAAAATGAGATAGCATTATAAATCTGTTACATAAAGTAGATTCTTTTTACATTTTCTTGTTTTATGTATCATGTACATACTCTAATTTTGTTAGAAATAAATGCGATAGGAAAAACTACATTGCTAATACTAGTCGCTTAATCAAATTTTCCAAAAAACAGTATAAAGGAAGAATATGTAAATTGTTTAATCTGCAAAGAAATACGAATTTAAACAAGATAATGAAATAAATTATATAAATGACATCAAATTCTTTTTATTCCCTTTATCCGAATAAAAGATGTTCAAACAATGAGCAACTTACAAAGAATTCTTTGCAAGTTTACAAAATAAACTCTTTTATTGAGAGATAGCTGAACATTTTCTTTTGGCACTCCATTTGCATAACATTATAAAGAATGTGAAAAAAAAAACTTAAAAAGTGCCTTAGTCCGTAAATTCAATCATTCTTTATACTTAAGCTTTAAAAAGCAACCGGTGAAATATAAAAAAGTCGCTTTTACTTCTTTACAATGAAAAAATTCAGTTGCAAAGTGGTAGAATTCTGTGATACATTCTTTTAAAAAAATTGGGTGTCGGAAAGCATCTTTTGTCTTCGTTAATATCTGTCAGACTTGTCAATTATACCCTGGATAAGCTAAAAAGCCTATTAATGTGTTTTACTTTGAGGAGTGAAACACAATAGGAAGCTAACTATGTTTTACTAACTTATGTTTCAGAAAAGGCGGTAAGAGAATAGAATAACAGTGGATTCGAAGTAACAGTTATGTCCGCAGCAGATGTTTTACCATTTGAGTAAATATTTCTTGTTGACGCAAACTGTCGTCTTGCGTTTTCCATTCCCATAAGACATGCAAATTTTGTGTATTGTTTGAAAACCTGCTGTATGTGTTTTTCTCCAAAATCCTGTTTCATCCCTTGACAGTAAAAATTTACTGTTTTAAAAAGGCTTTAAATTGCTTTTCCCGGAGGAAATTTACTGTTACCCTATAAAAGGTTTCTGTTACGCCGGAACTTTGTATTAGTTCTCTTTCTTAGTATTAGAATGCAGAAAAATGGGAAAATTGTTTCCATTGGGATGTCTTACTGCCATGGAAAAAAAAGGAGAGGGCATTATAAGATTTTTTTGCCTGGTGCTTGGAAAATTTATAGTTTTGTTTTACAAGCATCTAAATCTATAAGCTGGATGGAAAACGTATTGGTTACGAAACACTGAATTTGCTAGCGGATGTAGCTACAGTTTTAAAAGTGACGTATATACAAATTAAAATATATGACATATGTACTGAATATGTGCTATACAGTGACAGTGGTGTAGCTACAACTTTTGCCACCTGGGCCGAACTTGCAATATGCCTAAAATGACCATTTATTTTTTCCCTTAAAACGGATTTTTTTTTAGTTTTTATATAATGTTATGTAAATTCAAGAAAACACATATTTCTTCAATTTTTATTTATTAATAAAAATACCAAGAATAAACACGTGAAAATAAATAATTCATGCGATCTTGCATTTTTCTGAAGAATACTTCTTTGCTTCAGTATATTTGGTGTAGATTTCTAAAAAAAATAATGAAATTCTTGGCAAGGTTTCTTAAAATTAACTTTGGTAATTAACGTTGCTTTATAAATTGCAACTTGCAACTGTGTTTTCTAGCTCGTCCACAATATATTCTTAAGAAAAAAGACTCTTTCCACGGGGGCATTAGTGCCGGGAAGACATAGAATATATTCAATAATTATGCGAAAGTTCGTATGATTTAAATTATTGGCGTGAAAATATATGAACAGTTCCACCTAACGATTTTCGCTTAAAACATTCCCAGTGTTTCAAACTGTCACTTCATGCGGTGTCATGTCATTAAAACTAAGTGCGATATAGCAGGCTTCTGACCAACTTACATGTGTGACAAGTATAACGCATGCTCCGTCATCGTCGGGCTACTGCATATTGCCGTAGGAGTTTTTTATTTTTGCCCACTTCTTGTTTGAAATTGTTATGGTGGGTTGCTTTCTTTCTGAAAACGGAACATTTGGGCATCCCGAAGCTGTGCTTGGGGGCAACGGAACAGGCTACCAAAACCCGGGACGTATGGTAGCATTAAATATATCGCCTTTCCTTTACACAGGTCATGAAAACTTCAAAATAAAATATAATTAATTTCAGGAAAGCATAATTCATCAGTAAAGTAATTTGTCGTTTGACGTCCTCGATTTATGCAGATAGGTTCCGAAATCGCGCGTCCACCACCAGTCTTTCTTTCACATATTGGCAATTTCCCGACAAAAGACGAAAAATACGAATCAGTTACTTTACTTTTTT
>BGPR01003450.1:7766-19813 GCA_013235015.1 Araneus ventricosus
AGATCTAGGAAATAGCAGCCAATCTAGAGGGGAACAATATACAAGTGTCTTTGGTGCTCTGATTAATAAGGTTTGAGCTTTCGTTAACCCTTTCGCGTTCATTGAATTCGCAGTTTTAAACACACATTGAGCATTTGTTTACTGTGCATGGTCGAAACGTAACGCAATTTTTCTTTCGTAACTTAAAAGCCAGATATATAAGCCAACTTATATAAAAATTCCTGTTCAATTCCGTTAGTATTCACAAAGATATCGGCATTGTAAAGAAGAGAGAAATAAAATGATGAGGGTTCTTGCACAAATTGATATGTTTTAAAATTGAATCTTCGAAAGTAATATTAAATTTTATGAAGTTTGAATATCCTGAACACTCACGTATACTTATAAATTAAACACATAATTTAAATTGGATTTCGATGATGGTTCGGAGGGAAAATAGCCCGTTACAGTTCATTTGTTTCACTGTGAAACCACAAATTTCTTGAAAATAAAAAATGCTAATTTTTTTCCTTTACATATTTATTTTCTGCTACATGTCTAATACTCATTTTTGAAATAAATTTAATAATTTTCAAAACGAAAGATGTAGTTAACTTGAAAGAGATAATGCTATGTTAACCTACCAGCAGGAGCGCATATGCAGGACATACTTATATTGTGTCATAAATCTTTGCAGAATTTTCGCCGATTTCCTTGCAGAGTCTTATAAAATGAAAGTTTACTTGAGGTTCATCCTAGGGTTTAATTTTGAAAAAATTCAAGGCTTTCCTAACAAATTTCAATGTAATTTTATGATCTGAAACTTTCATTAATACCTCAAACCACCACAAATTAAGTCAACGTAAATTAATTTTCTAGAGTTTGCTGTTGTTAAATAGAATTTTGAGAGAAACTACTAAACATCGATAAAAGAGAATATATCATTCAAATGCTGCAAAATAAATATTTTATTTAATTAGAAATCATTGTAATATTTTTAATTAAGGAATTACAAGTGAAAAAGAAATTACAGTGAAAAAAATCATCTGCTCTTAATTTCTGGAAATATTACAAGTATTTTTAATATTTAAAAACATTATACTATTCCACAATCTTAACCGCGAAGTATCCATTCTTGTATTAGGATTCGAAAGCCCAAACTCCATTTCAAAGAAAAGGAAGACACTTCGACGGAAATGTGTGTTTTTTCTGAAAAAGAAAAAAGAAAGTTCAATTCTGCTAACCGAATCGTTTTTGCTTGCTAGAATTCGTGTTAAAAGCATATGCGTCTTTTTTATTTTTCAAAGGAATAGAGTAGGTTCGGAGGAAGAAGTTTGTATTCGGGATAAGATAGTTACGAATACGAGACCGTTTCAATCCAGATACTGGAGGCAAAGATCCGTGACTGAACTTTGGTACTAGTTCTTGCACATGTAAACGATCGACAGTACCGAGGTCCAAGAGCGGATATTTGACTAGACATGGATTTAAATATCGGCATAGTTGTGTGATGAGGTAGTTGATCAGGTGTTATCACCTGATCAGGATTATGAGGTCTTTACCCTCAAATTTAAATCTAGTTACAAATCAACATGCCATTTGACAAATCAATAAATATATGTTCGCTGTTTTTAATAACTTAAAAGTTGACAAATGTCTTCTTATTCCTTCTGCTAGCTATCGTGGTGACTCAGGTGTCGTCCTTGCCAACTTACAACACTGTTAAACACTACATCAGTGTCTACGTAGAATTGATATACCTTAAAGAGCATGCTAATCAACCAACTTGAAATTAATCCAGAGTTTATCGTACGAACCATCAAGAGCTCAGACGAAATAGAAAAAGCTAAATATTATCGAACTCCATTACCAACAACCTTCATGTAGTTTGAAGGACGTTTTACTCTCATAATAAGCTGTAACAAAGTCCGCATGTAAAGCACTGATGACTCACAAGCATTTAATCCTTCGGAACTACCCAATCACTGGCAATCACTAATGGTCAACACTAATTATCTCACAGTATATTTTCGATATATAAGCTACTATCTGCTAATTGCTTGATATGTAATTCATCGATATCTTCCGAGGTGTGTGAACTGTTTGATAATAGAGTGAGCGCATCAAATGATGCTCAATGTCTCATTTGATCCGTGAGCCGACATAGATAGCCGAATACCGGCACGGATAGCTGCAATTGTCCGATGACGAATTGACTGTACAGAACCAGGTTAGTGGCATACTGTTTGATAAAGTGAGTTTCGATTTGAGAGTCTGACCAGTTCTTGTAATTTATACTCATCCAGGCAGAAAGAGGAGAGTATAGCTTATTTGAATTTAATTAAATTAAATATTGATCGTATACGCTATATTTTTTTAACTGAGCAACCACCTCGCCAACCAACTGAGCAACTCGCCATTCTTCAAATACTCTAGCTTTATCAAGTGTCACTGGCTTTTAACCTTCTGCTTAAATCCAAATTTGCAAAATTCTTGAAAATTTACCTTTTTAAATGTCAGCTGTTTTATTATATAATTTAAGGAAATTTTTCCTTTCAGAAACAAATGTATTAGAGTAGCTGTCTTATAGACCGCTTCTGTACGTAACTTACTTTATCATCATATTTCCGGCGTTTCGATTTCTTAGAAACGAGAAGATATAAGAATGGTTAGCATAGTTTTTGGTCGAAAAAGATGACCGATCTTTACTTCCATTAACTCAGTGAAAATGGTGTTTGTTAGATATTTTCCTTTTTCGACATCATAATCTCATTTTAAGAGACTATCCTGATATTTCATCTAGTAGAGGTGGTACAAATTTGATCAAGTAGAGGCCACTACAAAATTTAGTACGAAACGAAATTCCAAAAGGAACCGATATTTGTGTATCAATATAAGAATAATAATGCGTACCAACATATGAATATTCACTATGACTGGCAGAATTTCAGTTGCGAAGCGAGAGGATTACATTCCTGAGACTTGGTTCACAAGATAATATGCCATGTGTATCCATCCGGAGCAATCGAAATCTGTTGACATGTGTCAAATAAATTCACATTTATTTTGTGTAGAAATCAGGAATTTGTTCAATTTTCTCATAAGGTGAGAGTTATAAGTCAAGATATCAATATGTAAAAGTATTATAAATAGGTTATCAGTAGATTAAGGCAAGATTTGAGGCAATCTTCAAATTCTGTTGTTTCTTGAGTAGCTCATTCAACAACGTTCGTCCTAACACCTGCTTAGTCTTTTAGGTATTTCTGATATAATGGTTATAATTTTTGTCTTCTTATGAAGTTATATAAGAAATTAATGAAATACTCCAAAAAATTCTTAAAAAAAGAATGGAGAACGAAATTCAACTCTTCTGCTTTGCCATGTCATGCTTTTCCGTAATTTTGAGCTTTTGATTATAGGGCAAAGAAAATCTCATACATTTCGTTGAAACTAGGAATTTGATAAAAAATGAGACAAGTCCTTTTTTCTCACTTTCAGCAACTGGATGATAAGATGTGTAGTTCCCTTTCTATTGCCAGTTACGTTGCTATTCCTGTTTTCTATTCTGAGCTATCACTTGTGAGTTGACTAAACAGAAGAGGACAATAAAATAATCTTCCGAGTAATAAGATGAGGAATAGATTAGCTTCTATGGGGGGGAGGAGTGAAATCTAAATCTTTTACTGGAAGAATAATTGTACCAACCCTATTATTAGAAGAGAAATTCTGTTGATACAACATCTGTGCAATCCGTAGGAAAAGTATAATAAGTAATGATATTTTTATTATTAAAAATGACAGGATATGTTTGCTTAATTATAATCAAAAATTATATAACAAAATAAAATTATTTTCTTTGTCACAGACCGTTTGAATTTACCCAAAAAATCTCTAAAAGTCTGTGTTTCTTAAGTTCAAAAACGAAGACGAAGAATAACACTCTGTCCTAGGCATTTCAAAAAGACATAAAAAGAAACCGAGTGAGATTTTGTTTGCCATGAAACGCATACCAGTAGCTGGAATTTTGGAATTCGCTGAAAAGAGGAAGGTAAAAAAATATTGTTTCAGATTTTTTTCGTTGGTTAGATATTTCTTAAAGCTACATTTTGTGAGGTCTCGAATCTTTGAATGGTAGACTTACAAAGGTCTGGCCTCTAGTCAAAGCAAATAGACAAAAAGTTCGAAGTAAACTGGGGGTATTGACCGTAAATGCTGCGCAAACTAGAAACACTGGGAACTGGAATGGATATTGTCGATGTATCTATATCAAATCGAATGCTATGCTCTGAAAATGTTGACTCTGTATCACACTGTCAATGGGAATCCATGTTATTTTACAATGGAGTTTAACTCAGAATAGGATTTTATCGTCAACTGATTTAAAAAAAAAAAACCTAATCTAAGTTGCAAACTCAGCCAAATTCACCATGCTAACGTATTATATATCTCAAGCACAATTGAACAAGCAGGAAAGAAAAGAATAAATTACAAATTATCAGAATCGTTATTTTTATTCAGAAAATAATTATATCGGTTTAAAAAGTGATTTATGGCAAGGCATTTCATTTTGTATTTGACATTCACAGAACAAACGGAAAAGATACAAATGCTTAAATCAACTTTTTGGAGTGATCTTCACGCCCATTTTAATACATCGAAGAATAGACCACATGGAATTTTGAAAAAGTAGGAAGGATACTCAAATGAAATTTTACTGGTTTGAATTTCCAGGATATTTGAATTTCCAGGTTTGTAACATTCAGTGAATTGCTAAAAATGAGGAAAACCTAGTTAACTTTATACCACCATGGTGTAGTGCATGGTGCAAGAGATGCAATTCTCTGTAGCGCACAATCAGATTTGTTGAAAAAATATTTATATTTATTTCTAATTAAAACTTTTTGAAAATGTAATTTAATTTTTTGCTATGTAAATATTTGATGAAAACATCAGGGTTTAAAGAAAAAAATATTAAAAGAATAATAAACGGAAGTAAGATGGGGAAAGAAATTGATTCAGAATGGTAAAGAATATTCTGGAATGTAAAACGTATATTACTTTGTATGCACTTTACGTATCACATACGTAAAATCTGTCATCCTTTCTTAATTAAGGTAATTTAATAATGAGTCTAGAAGCGAAACTGCGTTGACAAAAATAAATTAAATACTTTTCTTCTTAACAGAGGGATCCAATGAAAATAATGTATTAACGTAGAATGGAGTTTATCTTTTCTTTATTCATGAAATATTAGGTTTGTATTGTGAAAGTTTCTGGTCATAAGTTCTTCTTTTTATATCAAAATTTTAATCCGAATATCATGAAATAAATGATTAACGCAGTGTTTAAAATTAAATGCTAATTTAAAAAAATTATTTCTTTGCCTATTCATTAAGATTTTTCACCACTCTTTGAAATCAAAATAAAAGGTAAGACATTTTATAAAAGTGTCTAAAATTTAGAATGAAACAATGAATCTCATCTCTAGACGTTAGATGACATATTCTATAAATATCCAAATGAAGAAGAGAAAATTCTTCTGGCACTTCCTTAAAACTGCTTTTGCGAAGCGCTAGTTACCACTATTAAATTCCTTTAGGGATTTTGGACGTGCGATAAAAATTAACAAGATGTGACAAAATCTCTCAGTAACAATTCAGTGCCATGTTACCAAAAAGAAGAAGCAAATACGCAGATCAAAGTTAAGGCAGGCAACTGAAGACTTAAAATTCGAGGAAGATTTAGAATGTTTTTGAAGAACAGAACTCATTATTTTCGAACAATGGAATAGAATTTCCACATTGTACGCCACCTATTCTCCTTTCACCACTCTAGTTATAGTCCGGATGAATAATTCATTATTCTAATACAAGAATTCTCAAGGATAAAAAGCAGTTTTTAAGTTTTCTCTGTTTGTATTTTTCTTGTATTTAAAAGAGCACTTGACTGGTGCATTCTAATTTGCATATGTTGCAAGCTGAAACCTGATTTTTGAGATGACATTACGGGTGAAAGAGTTTCAGCTGCTTGGGGAATTCCCCGAAATGCTTCTTCAAGGTAAGAAATCATAATAAAATATATCCAAGAGCATCTATTAGCTAATTTCAAAATTTAAGCTTTTGAAAATGCTGCCGGTGTAACTTGATAAGTTGTACTTGCATATTTGATGAAAAGGAGAATTGCTTGAACGGAGTTGTAGGAGATGAATCTATCAAATTAGTGGAAAAGCACTTCTATAAATTTCATTTAATATTTATCTGCCTTATGCAACTCATTTGTTGGTTATACAATTGATGAAGTACTCTTTAAAATGAGTTTCGCAATTTCCAAGATTGCTTGCCATTTATTATATGAAATAAGGCGATTATATGTATATTTTTGATAGCCTGCTTTAGAGAAATAGATCAACTTGGATTTTCTCTCAAATAAGATAAAAGCGTTATGCATAATTTAAAAGAATGCTGTTAGAATTTTTATATCTGTTTGAGGAAGAAATTTAATTCTTTTTTATCTCAACAAATTAAGTCTTTAAACAGCTTTGTATTTACTTACATAATTTTGTTTGTTACTATGTCTTGCTTTTTCATAGTGTGCAGATGAAATTGTATATGTGAAAGTATATTTATCTCCGTAATTTAACTTCATACGTTAGACGTAGAATATATATACGAATCATATTTGAATTCTTCAATTTAATCAGTAAGTTTTTATTTTCATGCAATTATATAGAGTATCCCAGTGGAGATTATTCTTGTGAAAAATTTTTGATCAAAATATCATAAATTTATTCCTCAGGGACCGCCAATTAGCAAAGTAATCCCAATTTCTTCATCAATTTTTAAAGGCAATCTTCCGCTAAAAATTTCTTTTATAGCAGCTAGCAAAATATAAAAGTACAAAAATTTTCTTCATTTACCTTGTATCTGGCACATAGAGTAAGAAATGTAGATTGAAGATAATTAGTAAATTTACTTTATTGAAATATTTTTGTAAACTGTTTGATTCTTTATAAAGGCTTCGTGTATATTATACAAAACCTTATAACTTTTTAACCGGTTTAACACATTTTTTCATTCAAAGAAATAAAGCTATTATGACCTATTTTCATGTTTATTCTAACTATTTATTTTAATGAGAAAACATTTATATTCATTAGCATATTGACTTCCACGCCATTGATATATGAATATCATTAACATTTACGCAGTGGTAATTCTGTAACACATTGAATAACATGTCATTCACATGAGAATAAGACCAACATTTTTTACTAAAATAATTTTAATTGCGAATTTTTTTATTTATTTAAAAACATTTGGACTCTAAGAATATTTTAGTTACCAGATTTTTTATATTAAATGCATTTTACGTATTTCAATTTTATCTTTACACCTTTAAACATGAAATTTAACGTCGTGTCATGCTTCTGTTCCTAGAATCAAAGCGATTCCTTACTAGATTTATTACTTAAGAGAGCAAGAGAATAAAGTGAATTAAAATAGTTTATAATACACAGTTTTATCAATATACCAACAAGTATTTTTATAAAATATATTTGCTACTTTTTATCTTTAATTTATGATTTATTGATAGACATGTTTTAGAATCCTAAAATCAATTTTTTCTCAAATGGACTAAGAGAATATTACGAGATAAGGCCTCTCGCAAAAACAAAAATTAATTAAAGTAATGGATTATATGATAATTAAGTTCTGGAAGCATTAAAATAGTGTATTTCCAAAGGGAAAGTCCAAGTTCAAAATCTCATTTGGACACATCAGGAAGTTAGTGAAGAATCGATTACAAAATTCCATTTTAAAATAACGAAGCAGGTCAAATTAAATAAAAGTATGTAAAAAAAATTGGACATAGGTGAATAAGGGTGGGCAACCCGTTCCTCAACGAGGTGACATACATTAGAGACAACCGGAACTGTACTACCCTAGTAGCACAAAGATATTGTACAATATTATAAGATATTGAACATTATTCGCAATAATGTGCAATATTGTAAGATATTGCACAATATTCGCAAAACTACATAATATTGTACAATACTGTATAATTATTTACAAATTATACAATATATAATTGTATATTGTATAATATTGTACAATATCATATAATATTATACAATATTGTACAATATCGTGCAGCATGTTATGCTACCTAGGCAGTAGATGTCTAGTCCATTTCGCAATGCCACTGCTACTCATTTGGTGGGCTTCTCAGGAAATTTGCCCCTCCATCCGATGGTCCAGCAGTATTCAAAAGATAACATACGTCATCTGAGACTTCGAATAAAGGCATTAAAGAGACTAAGGGTATTTCTGGACTAAATCGATGTTATACAACAACATATATAAAACAAGTAAGAAAAGATAATAAATTCAATCAATGGTTCTGCACATCAAAATAGGAAGCATGAATGCCTATAATATGTAACTAAGCACCACCAAACTGCTAATTGTTTCTAATACCATCTACGTATCAGATGCGTCTGTATGAAACTTTAGATCAGAATAAATGTATCATAACCTAGAAACAACTGTCAAGGCTCCTCTTATTATAACACTTAATGAATTTAGAAATATTTACCGAGTAATGCACATGTTACTATACCGGTACTAAGAGGTAGGCTCCATGAAAGTTAACTGTTTCTGTAATCCACCTAATGTTGTTAGTTCCAAGTAGTCAAACGAACCCAAATGAAGATTATTCAATTACTTCAGATTATGATTTACAGATCTCGGAAATAGTTACTCTCCATTATATAGCATGGCATCTAATGCTCCGACGAATATTGCCTCGAGCTTTGAATGTTCTTTAATTTTATTGGTCATGTGTAGTTTCGTCAACTATCCAAAATCGATCTAATCCCCTGCTGGCAATATGACATTATGACGACAAAATAATATTATGTAATTTTTCTAATATATAAAGTAAGGAAATTTAGTAATTAATCATATGAGTGTGGGATTCCGCTCAATTAAATTTAATTAATAATTTAAGGAGTAAATAGATCGGATTTAAGTCTAGGGGATTTAAGGGTTTTTATTACATTAAATTTAAAACAATAATATTACATAAAATGAACGAGGTGACTTCAAGTTAAATACAAAAACATTTATTTAAATACTATAGGGAGAATTTACTGGGGGAAAGATATGTACAAAGGAGAGATTTAACAATTTACATGAAGTCATGATTATTACTGAGCTAGATTAACATGGGATAGAGGCTAGTGTATTAAGATAATTATGGCATTAGAGATTTAAAGAGCCATAAAGAAAGTTAGACGGGACATAGTTACGACAGTTTGACGATCGGGAGACTTAACTGCGCCAAGACTGATCTGACTTACATGATGAAAAAGAGGGAATGAGAGAGATATACGAGGTTGTCTGCTGCCTGCGGTGCGCTGCTCCGTTCTGAGCGTGCAAGCTGGTTTTGTCGGAAAAGAAGAGGGCGCTGCTCGTGACGTGTCCTGAACAGATCTCTAGCTCCATCTATCGCCAAAAAATCATTAATCTAGCTCTTACAATCTAATTTACGCAATGATTAAATTATTCTTTATGGGTAATATCCTACATGAAACTTTTAATATTTTATGATAATAATGTTGCTACTGATAACACAAAAATAGCTAACAATCTAGGAATTAGACACGGAAAAACGAAGAGTCCGCTGGAATTTATATGGTGAGCAATCATGGTACTAGTATAGTTTACCTAAATTTTTCGGTGTGATCTTCTTTCAATATTGGCTGATTCTGAAGATGATAGAAATCGTAAGCACACATGAAGAATAATTTTACAGCAAATTCAAGATGCCTTGTGTGCACTATGCTGTTGCCATGACTGACAAAACTGTCCTTATGATTCAGCTTTAAAGCTTCGAAAAGAAGTTTTATTCTTTTTGCTCTTTTCAAATTTTTGTTACAATAACAGCCAAATGATAGAATAATTCCTTCAATTAATTCTTAATTCTTAAATTCCTTCAAATCTAAAAACTAAACACAATTTGACATTTAGAGTAAAACTAAAGACATTTTAGTTAAAACATTTAAAGCAATGGAAATGTGCACATCTGAATTCTAGTTGAAAATGCGGGTATTTTTGGAATATTTAAAGCATTTCTTATTTATTTACATAACCTGTTATGTACGATATAATTATTATTTTATTAAAATTATTTGTAAATATTTATGTTCGCTCATCTTGGTCAATTTATTATAATGGCCTGCATAGAGTCCGGGGCACTAAAGCACCAAAATTTTGCCTAGTCTTTTAAATATACATTTATTTCGCAAGAAAGCTTATTCTTACTGATAAGTGAAGTTTGCCAAGGAAATTAAATTTTGAAGTTCATTGCGTATCTTGAGGAAGAGGAAGTGACCTTATATGACTGCATATGACAACGTATGCTAGTTAACAGCTCAATTATGGTAGTCATGTCACTCTGACGTAATATAAATTGACCTCCATTTTGATTTTCAATAGTTCTTTCCACAACATTTTTTCTTTCATTTCTTATACACAAATAATACATTTTTATTAATTTTTTGAACGCATTTAAAAAATATGTATTTTCCCCATGTTTACTGTGGTTTCTCTAGATACTGAATGCATTTTCGGAGTGAATTACTTTTACAAATACTTTAATATGATGTATTGTTAATGATAATCAGTTTTTCAAGACTTGTCGCAGTCACTGACATTCAACTCAGTGTAAATTATAATACACTCATTGAGAATAAAACATCGTTCAATGAGTTCCACAAATTAATATTGATTTTCAATTTACATCTCACTTTAGCAACTTAATAACTTACTTTGTTCTGTTAACAGTCAACCAAAGTCAATGACTATTTTACAGTAAGATAAAAATAATTCTGAGTATTTTGCTCAGTTATAAAAATTGCTTTATTATTTCGTTGTCTATTTTTATTTCGAATGAAATTAAAGAACAAAAATTTGAACACAAAGCATTAAAAGATATTTTTATGTCATAATTAGAATCAGTTGCGTTGTATCCAAGATTACAATAAGCATCTTTAAAGCAACTATTAATGCGAAATTATTAATACAATGAATAAACAATACTTATTTATAATCGCGCCTTATTCATTTATTTTCGGTTATCTTCAAAACACTATAATTATGTCATAAGCGCACAATGGTTCTGCGTTTCTGAAAGCACGGTCATGATCTGTTGTAAACTATTAAATTGCTTTCTGAATAACTCATTTATTCACTCTGTATTTAATTGGAGATCTATGAACATGAATGAAAAAGATGGCCACTTTATTCTTTCGCTGATATAGTAGATAATTCTCATAAAAGCCTATGTGTGAAAGTTTTTTCTGTTGTTTGTGTTCCAATGTGGCAGCTATAGCTATAATACAGAATGTCCACTAATTCTTGTCTGGGTTTCCTTACCTCATGACTTATGACATGTGTCAAACTTTCTTGATATTTTGTCTGATGTATTAATATATTTATTTTGTCTTGGATCTGGAATACTGAACGATTACCGGTAAGGCTTATTGATCGAAGCACTGGGGTGGGTCTTTATAGATCTTCCGGGTGGTGGTTCGGCTGCTACTTTGGACAGCAGTCCCCACGTATTTCTGTATTTTTCGTTTGAAATTTGAACGCGTTCCTCCAAATTGGAGTCTTGTTTTTTTTTGTTTTAAAATTTTAAGGTCAATGGGGTGGAGCCAGTTTAGCATCTTTGCAGAGGGCAGAGGTGATTGGCTTGAGGTTAAGGTCTATTCCTTGAGGAGGAGGCTCCACCTTGTTCGGCCTGTGATCTCGTTGGAGCAATGCTTTCGCTCGACTGGTCTTCAAATAACTTGCATGCCTAGGCTGGTTAGGGGTTCACCTTTCTTCTGGTTACCTCGTAACTTCTGATTAAAGAACATTACGATAAATATTATTACACATTCATGAAGTACAAATCCTTTGTCCTTTACTTTATCTATGGTTAAAAACTCAAAAGTTCGTACTCAAACGGTTATTTTGTAGTTGCTGCCAACGAACATTTTTATCTCTCAAGCTAGAGTA
>BGPR01003450.1:39813-63309 GCA_013235015.1 Araneus ventricosus
CAACTGGATGATAAGATGTGTAGTTCCCTTTCTATTGCCAGTTACGTTGCTATTCCTGTTTTCTATTCTGAGCTATCACTTGTGAGTTGACTAAACAGAAGAGGACAATAAAATAATCTTCCGAGTAATAAGATGAGGAATAGATTAGCTTCTATGGGGGGGAGGAGTGAAATCTAAATCTTTTACTGGAAGAATAATTGTACCAACCCTATTATTAGAAGAGAAATTCTGTTGATACAACATCTGTGCAATCCGTAGGAAAAGAATAATAAGTAATGATATTTTTATTATTAAAAAGGATAGGATATGTTTGCTTAATTATAATCAAAAATTATATAACAAAATAAAATTATTTTCTTTGTCACAGACCGTTTGAATTTACCCACAAAATCTCTAAAAGTCTGTATTTCTTAAGTTCAAAAACGAAGGCGAAGAATAACACTCTGTCCTAGCTATTTCAAAAAGACATAAAAAAAAAACCTAGTGAGATTTTGTTTGCCATGGAGCGCATACCAGTAGCTGGAATTTTGGAATTCGCTGAAAAGAGGATGGTAAAAAAAGCTTGTTTCAGATTTTTTTTCCTTGGGTTAGATATTTCTTAAAGATACATTTTGTGAGGTCTCGAATCTTTGAATGGTACACTTACAAAGGTCTGGCCTCTAGTCAAAGCAAATAGACAAAAAGTTCGAAGTAAACTGGGGGTATTGACCGTAAATTCTGTGCAAACTAGAAACATTGGAAACTGGAATGGATATTGTCGATGTATCTATATCAAATCGAATGCTATGCTCTGAAAATGTTGACTCTGTATCACACTGTCAATGGGAATCCATGTTATTTTACAATGGAGTTTAAATCAGAATAGGATTTTATCGTCAACTGATTTAAAAAAACCCCCATCTAAGTTGCAAACTCAGCCAAATTCACCATGCTAACGTATTATATATCTCAAGCACAATTGAACAAGCAGGAAAGAAAAGAATAAATTACAAATTATCAGAATCGTTATTTTTATTCAGAAAATAATTATATCAGTTATTAAAAGTAAAAAGTGATATATCGCAAGGCATTTCATTTTGTATTTGACATTCACAGAACAAACGGAAAAGATACAAATGCTTAAATCAACTTTTTGGAGTGATCTTCACGCCCATTTTAATACACCGAAGAATAGACCACATGGAATTTTGAAAAAGCAGGAAGGATACTCAAATGAAATTTTACTGGTTTGAATTTCCAGGATATTTGAATTTCCAGGTTTGTAACATTCAATGAATTGCTAAAAATGAGGAAAACCTAGTTAACTTTATACCACCATGGTGCAGTGCATGGTGCAAGAGATGCAATTCTCTGTAGCGCACAATCAGATTTGTTGAAAGAATATTTATATTTAGTTCTATTTAAAAGTTTTTGAAAATGTAATTTAATTTTTTGCTATGTAAATATTTGATGAAAACGTCAAGTTTTAAAGGAAAAGATATTAAAGAATAATAAACGGAAGTAAGATGGAGAAAGAAATTGATTCAGAATGGTAAAGATTATTCTGGAATGTAAAACGTATATTACTTTGTATGCACTTTACGTATCATATACGTAAAATCTGTCGTCCTTTCTTAATTAAGGTAATTTAATAATGAGTCTAGAAGCGAAACCGCGTTGACAAAAATAAATTAAATACTTTTCTTCTGAACAGAGGGATCCAATGAAAATAATGTATTAACGAAGAATGTAGTTTATCGTTTCTTTAATCAAGAAATATTAGGTTTGTATTGTGAAAGTTTCTGGTCATAAGTTCTTTTTTTATCAAAATTTTAATCAGAATATCATGAACTAAATGATTAACGCAGTGCTTAAAATTAAATTCTAATTTTAAAAAATTATTTCGTTGCCTATTCATTAAGATTTTTCACAACGCTTTGAAATCAAAACAAAAGGTAAGACATTTTATAAAATGTCTAAAGTTTAGAATGAAACAATGAATCTCAATCTCTAGACGTAAGATGACATATCCTATAAATATCCAAATGAAGAAGAGGAAATTCTTCTGGCACTTCCTTAAAACTGCTTTTGCGAAGCGCTAGTTACCAATATTAAATTCCTTTAGGGATTTTGGACGTGCGATAAAAATTAACAAGATGTGACAAGATCCCTCAGTAACAATTCAGTGTCCTGTTACCAAAAAGAAAAAGCAAATACGCAGATCAAACTTATAGCAGGTAACTGAAAACTTAAAATACGAGGAAGATTTAGAATGTTTTTGAAGAACAGAACTCATTATTTTCGAACAATGGAATAGAATTTCCACATTGTACGCCACCTATTCTCCTTTCACCGCTTTAGTTATAGTCCGGATGAATAATTCATTATTCTAATACAAGAATTCTCAAGGATAAAAAGCAGTTTTTAAGTTTTCTCTGTTTGTCTTTTTGTTGTATTTAAAAGAGCACTTGACTGGTGCATTCTAATTTGCATATGCTGCAAGCTGAAACCTGATTTTTGAGATGACATTACGGGTGAAAGAGTTTCAGCTGCTTGGGGAATTCCCCGAAATGCTTCTTCAAGGTAAGAAATCATAATAAAATATATCCAAGAGCATCTATTTGCTAATTTCAAAATTTAAGCTTTTGAAAATGCTGCCGGTGTAACTTGATAAGTTGTACTTGCATATTTGATGAAAAGGAGAATTGCTTGAACCGAGTTGTAGGAGATGAATCTATCAAATTAGTGGAAAAGCACTTCTATAAATTTCATTTAATATTTATCTGCCTTATGCAACTCATTTGTTGGTTATACAATTGATGAAGTACTCTTTAAAATGAGTTTCGCAATTTCCAAGATTGCTTGCCATTTATTATTTGAAATAAGGCGATGTATTATATGTATATTTTTGATAGCCTGCTTTAGAGAAATAGATCAACTTGGATTTTCTCTCAAATAAGGTGAAAGCGTTATGCATAATTTAAAAAGAATGCTATTAGAATTTTTATATCTGTCTGAGGAAGAAATTTAATTCTTTTTTATCTCAACAAATTAAGTCTTTAAACAGCTTTGTATTTTCTTACACAATTTTGTTTGTTACTATGTCTTGCTTTTTCATAGTGTGCAGATAAAATTGTATATGTGAAAGTATATTTATCTCCGTAATTTAACTTCATACATTAGACGTAGAATATATATACGAATCATATTTTAATTCTTCAATTTAATCAGTAAGTTTTTATTTTCATGCAATTATATAGAGTATGCCAGTGGAGATTATTCTTGTGAAAAATTTTTGATCAAAATATCATAAATTTATTCCTCAGGGACTGCCAATTAGCAAAGTAATCACAATTTCTTCATCAACTTTTAAAGGCAATCTTCCGCCAAAAATTTCTTTTATAGCAGTTAGCAAAATATAAAAGTACAAACATTTTCTTCAATTACCTTGTATCTGGCACATAGAGTAAGAAATGTAGATTGAAGATAATTAGTAAATTTACTTTATTGAAATATTTTTGTAAACTATTTGATTCTTTATAAAGTCTTCGTGTATATTATACAAAACTTTATAACTTTTTAACCGGTTTGATTCATTTTTTTCATTCAAAGAAATAAAAACAATCTCCACTGCGAGCTATTATGACCTATTTTTATGTTTATTCTAACTATTTATTTTAATGAGAAAACGCTTATATTCATTAGCATATTGACTTCCATGCCATTGATATATGAATATCATTAACATTTACGCAGTGGTAATTCTGTAACACATTGAATAACATGTCATTCACATGAGAATAAGACCAACAATTTTTACTGAAATAATTTTAATTGCGAAATTTTTTATTTATTTAAAAACATTTGGACTCTAAGAATATTTTAGTTACCAGATTTTTTATATTAAATGCGTTTTACGTATTTCACATTTTATCTTTACACCTTTAAACATGAAATTTAACGTCGTATCATGCTTCTGTTCCTAGAATCAAAGTGATTCCTTACTAGTTTTATTAGTTAAGAGAGGAAGAGAATAAAGTGAACTAAAATAGTTTATATTTTACAGTTTTATCAATATACCAACACGTATTTTTATAAAATATATTTGCTACTTGTTATCTTTAATTTATGATTTATTGATAGACATGTTTTAGAATCCTAAAATCAATTTTTTCTCAAATGGACTAAGAGAATATTACGAGATAAGGCCTCTCGCAAAAACAAAAATTAATTAAAGTAATCGATTATATGATAATTAAGTTCTGGAAGCATTAAAATAGTGTATTTCCAAAGGGAAAGTCCAAGTTCAAAATCTCATTTGGACACGTCAGGAAGTTAGTGAAGAATCGATTACAAAATTCCATTTTTACAAACACGAAGCAGGTCAAATTAAATAAAAGTATGTAAAAAAAATTGGACATAGGTGAATAAGGGTGGGCAACCCGTTCCTCAACGAGGTGACATACGTTAGAGACAACCGGAACTGTATTACCCTAGTAGCACAAAGATATTGTACAGTATTATAAGATATAGAACAATATTCGCAATAATGTACAATATTGTAAGATATTGAACAATATTCGCAATAATGAACAATATTGTAAGATATTGAACAATATTCGCAATAATGAACAATATTGTAAGATATTGCACAGTATTCGCAATATTGCATAATATTGTACAGTACTGTATAATTATTTACAAATTATGCAATCAATAATTTGTATATTATATAATATTGTACAATATCATATAATATTATATAATATCGAACAATATTGTACAATATCGTGTAGCATGTTATGCTACCTAGGCAGTAGATGTCTAGTCCATTTCGCAATACCACTGATATTCATTTTATGGGCTTCTCAGGAAATTTGCCCCTCCATCCGATGGTCCAGCAGTATTCAAAAGATAACATATGTCATCTGAGACTTCGAATAATGGCATAAAAGAGACTAAGGGTATTTCTGGACTAAATCGATGATATACAACAACATATATAAAACAAGTAAGAAAAAATAATAAATTCAATCAATGGTACTGCACATCAAAATAGGAAGCTTGAATGCCTATAATATGTAACTAAGCACTACCAAACTGATAATTGTTTCTAATACCATCCACGTATCAGATGCGTCTGTATAAAACTTTAGATCAGAATAAATGTATCATAACATAGAAACAACTGTCAAGGCGCCTCTTATTATAACACTTAATGAATTTAGAATATTTGCTGAGTAATGCACATGTTACTATACCGGTACTAAGAGGTAGGCTCCATGAAAGTTAACTGTTTCTGTAATCCACCTAATGTTGTTAGTTCCAAGTAGTCAAACGAACCCAAATGAAGATTATTCAATTACTTCAGATTATGATTTACAGATCTCGGAAATAGTTTCTCTCCATTATATAGCATAGCATCTAATGCTCCGACGAATATTGCTTCGAGCTTTGAATGCTCTTTAATTTTATTGGTCATGTGTAGTTTCGTCAACTATCCAAAATCGATCTAATCCCCTGCTGGCAATATGACATTATGACGACAAAATAATATTATGTAATTTTTCTAATATATAAAGTAAGGAAATTTAGTAATTAATCATATGAGTGTGGGATTCCGCTCAATTAAATTTAATTAATAATTTAAGGAGTAAATAGATCGGATTTAAGTCTAGGGGATTTAAGGGTTTTTATTACATTAAATTTAAAACAATAATATTACATAAAATGAACGAGGTGACTTCAAGTTAAATACAAAAACATTTATTTAAATACTATAGGGAGAATTTACTGGGGGAAAGATATGTACAAAGGAGAGATTTAACAATTTACATGAAGTCATGATTATTACTGAGCTAGATTAACATGGGATAGAGGCTAGTGTATTAAGATAATTATGTCATTAGAGATTTAAAGAGCCATAAAGAAAGTTAGACGGGACATAGTTACCACAGTTTGACGATCGGGAGACTTAACTGCGCCAAGACTGATCTGACTTACATGATAAAAAAGAGGGAATGAGAGAGATATACGAGCTTGTCTGCTGCCTGCTGTGCGCTGCTCCGTTCTGAGCGTGCAAGCTGGTTTTGTCGGAAAAGAAGAGGGCGCTGCTCGTGACGTGTCCTGAACAGATCTCTAGCTCCATCTATCGCCAAAAAAATCATTAATCTAGCTCTTACAATCTAATTTACGCAATGATTAAATTATTCTTTATGGGCAATATAATACATGAAACTTCTAATATTTTATAATAATAATGTTGCTACTGATAACACAAAAATAGCTAACAATCTAGGAATTAGACACGGAAAAACGAAGAGTCCGCTGGAATTTATATGGTGAACAATCATGGTACTAGTATAGTTTATCTAAATTCTTCGGTGTGATCTTCTTTCAATATTGGCTGATTCTGAAGATGATAGAAATTTATGAATAGAAATGAATTTTACAGCAAATTCAAGATGCCTTGTGTGCACTATGCTGTTGCCATAGCTGGCAAAACTGACCTTATGATTCAGCTTTAATGCTTCGAAAATAACTTTTTCTTTTCTTTTTGCTCTTTTGAGAATACTTTTTGAAACGATAACAGCCAAATGATAGAATTATTCCCTCAATTAATTCTTAATTCTGAAATTCCTTCAAATCTAAAAACTAAACACAATTTGACATTTAGAGTAAAACTAAAAACATTTTATTGAAAACATTTAAAGCAATGGAAATGTGCAGATCTGAATACTAGCTTTGAAAATCCGGGTAGTTTTTGAACATTTAAAGCATGTCTTATTTATTTATATAACCTATTATGTACGATATAATTCTTATTTTATTAAAATTATTTGTAAATATTTATGTTCGCTCATCTTGGTCAATTTATTATAATGGCCTGCATAGAGTCCGGGGCACTAAAGCACCAAAATTTTGCCTAGTCTTTTAAATATACATTTATTTCGCAAGAAAGCTTATTCTTACTGATAAGTGAAGTTTGCCAAGGAAATTAAATTTTGAAGTTCATTGCGTATCTTGAGGAAGAGGAAGTGACCTTATATGACAACGTATGCTAGTTAACAGCTCAATTATGGTAGTCATGTCACTCTGACGTAATATAAATTGACCTCCATTTTGATTTTCAATAGTTCTTTCCACAACATTTTTTCTTTCATTTCTTATACACAAATAATACATTTTTATTAATTTTTTGAACGCATTTAAAAAATATGTATTTTCCCCATGCTTGCTGTGGTTTCTCTATATACTGAATGCATTTTCTGAGTGAATTACTTTTACAAATACTTTAATATGATGTATTGTTAATGATAATCAGTTTTTCAAGACTTGTCGCAGTCACTGTCATTCAACTCAGTGTAAATTATAATACACTCATTGAAAATAAGGCATCGTTCAATGAGTTTCACAAATTAATATTGATTTTTAATTCACATTTCAATTTAGCAAGTTAATAACTTACTTTGTTCCATTAACAGTCAACCAAAGTCAATGAGTGTCTTAGAGTAAGAGAAAAAGAATTCTGAGTATTTTGCTCAGTTATGAAAATTGCGTTATTATTTCTTTTTCTATTTTAATTCCGAATGAAACTTAAAAACAAATATCTGAACACAAAGCATTAAAAGACCTATTTATGTCATAATTAGAATCAGTTGCGTGGTATCCAAGATCACAATAAGCATCTTTAAAGCAACTATTAATATACAATTATTAATACAATTAATAAACAATACTTATTGACAATCGTGCCTTATTTATTTATTTTTCGTTCTCTTCAAAACAATATAATTATGTCATAAGCGCACAATGGTTCTGTGTTTCTGAAAGCACGGTCATGGCCTATTGTAAACTATTAAATTGCTTTCTGAATAACCTATTGATTCATTTTGTATTTATTTGGAGATTCACGAACGTGAATGAAAAAGATGGCCTCTTTATTCTTTCGCTGATATAGTAGATAATTCTCATAAAAGCCTATGTGTGAAAGTTTTTTCTGTTGTTTTGTGTTCCAATGTGGCAGCTATATCTATAATACAGAATTCTTGTCTGGGTTTCCTTACCTCATGACTTATGACATGTGTCAAACTTCCTTGATATTTTGTCAGATATATTAATATATTTATTTTGTCTTGGATCTGGAATACTAAACAATTACCGGTAAGGCTTATTGATCGAAGCACTGGGGTAGGTCTTTATAGATCTTCCGGATGGTGGTTCGGCTGCTGCTTTGGACAGCAGTCCCCACGTATTTCTGTATTTTTCGTTTGAAATTTGAACGCGTTCCTCCAAATTGGAGTCTTGTTTTCTTGGTTTCAAAATTTTAAGGTCAATGGGTTGGAGCCAGTTTAGTATCTTTGCAGAGGGCAGCGGTGATTGGCTTGAGGAGGAGGCTCCACCTTGTTCGGCCTGTGGTCTCGTTGGAGCAGTGCTGTCGCTCGATTGGTCTTCAGATAACCTGCATGCCTAGGCTGGTTAGGGGTTCACCTTTCTTCTGGTTACCTCGTAACTTCTGATTAAAGAACATTACGATAAATATTATTACACATTCATGAAGTACAAATCCTTTGTCCTTTACTTTATCTATGGTTGAAAACTCAAAAGTTCGTACTCAAACGGTTCTTTTGTAGTTGCTGCCAACGAACATTTTTATCTCTCAAGCTAGAGTAAATAGAATCTTAGATAGAAGAAGCACTTTCAGATCCATCCTAATATAATGACGCCACGGTTTCTTGGTAATTCCTAATTTACCCGTTAACGCCAGAATTAATTTAAGGCATAAATTTCAGTAAAATTCTATTAATTTATGTTTAAAATACCAAAATTGAAATAACAGTGAAGTAAAATTAAATTTTGAGAATATTGTTTTGGTTTCTTTTTTTTATTTTTTTAGAAAAAAATGAAAAAAATAGGTTGAAAAACTGTTTCTCTAGATAAATATTATATGACTTTAAAATATAGCAAAATATAAAAAAATAACGATTAGTTTCGAGTTTATTGCTATACCTCGAAAATGAATCAAGGACGAAATCAGAAAGTTCAAAATGATGTCATTTTGACTTCAAAATCTCGCTAATTATTATTTGAATACTTTTTAGGTGTTAAGGAATACCCATTCACTTGTTAGACAAGTCAAAAAGAAACAATAAAATACGATTGGATTAGCCACGGAAGTGAAGAAGGAACTCTTTTCGCATAAGATCGTTGGGCGTTAATGCGTTAAGAACCAGTCATTTTCGAGTTCGAAACGACATTCGACTGAAAACTTTTTAAATTTCTAAGATTCGAGCAATATTTATCGCCTGCAGTTGAAAAAATATTCTCATGTTGTGGAATTTTCAAAATTTGAGTACAACTAAAGTGTTGCAAAATAGGAGCATTACAAGATAACAAAAATCACTCCCAATGGTTGCCTCTTAGCTGTAATTAATCAATCAACCTTCAGAAATTCAGAGTTTCTGAGAAGATAAATTTGTGCGTAACTAATGTCTTCTGGTGGATGTCTGAGGTGAACAAAGTTAACCTTTATACAGAAAGGTTTTTTTTTTCATTTGTATACATTGCTGTCTTTGGCAAGTCTAAGGCCGGTCATTCAAAGTCGTTCCACTCCACGCAAATTCCTCGCTTCCACACATCTCCTCCCGCCGCATTGATATCCTGTTATTCCAAATGGAGTGATGCGAATTGGGGCAGGTTGTATGCCCAGTCTTCCTCGCTTCCACACATCTACTTCCTCCGCATTGACATCCTGTTATTCCAAATGGAATGATGGATGTAGGGGCAGGTTGGATGTCCAAACTTTTGCTCCACACCACGATAATACTGTTCGATTTTTACCATGGACGATCGGTTTAGGCACGAAGTGTTTGTGAAAACCTGCCTAACACTAACGCATTCATATTTCACTTCTCCTTCATACCAATTCTCTGAGAAGCTCTAATCACTATAGAGATAGTATAATCCCTGTATAATATTGTATCACCGCACGTGTGATGGTTTGATTTATTTTTTTAACCTTTTATCAACGAAATAACTTCTCTCACCTTCTTCAGTGATGAGCATTTCATCGCCTGAATCTTTTTTATAGGACTAATAATTAATTACAACACTAAAGGTTGTCTAGGATCTTCTGTTTAAATGAATTTAAAAGAGATTGAAGATAGGATTACTTTAATAAAATCAAATTTTAAATTCAAATCTAATTTTTTAAAATTCAAAATCTAATTTTTATTTTTATTGTAAGTACCAGATACTGATACTCTGAAAAACACTGAGAAATGTTTATAATACCATTTACATCACATTACAATATTTCATGTTTATAATACCATTTACATCACATTACATTATTTAATGTTTATAATACCATCTTTATAGAAAAATATTACAATCTTAAGAGTTTAGAAAATTAAACCTACGAATCTGCAGTGTCAACCATCCAAATGCATTTATAACGCCTTTATATGACCTTTTCTGACTTCAGAGTATCTTGATATTTCTTCCAGTCGTGATCTAAATGTTAAATAGAGTCGAAGTATGTCCAGAACAATCCTCGTGACATTTCAAGGCCAGTGTAGTCTAATAATCTGAATCAAACCGAGCCTTACACATACGAAACATTGCAAGCTCGCAAACGTTTAATCTCTCGGAACTGCCCAATCACTGACAATTGATCCGAAGCGGTCAACACCAATTATTTCCCAGTGAGTCTTGGCTAAATAAACTATAATCTGTTAATGCTTTGATATGTAATTCATCGAGTAGCTTCCGGGACGTGTGCACTGTTTGATAATTGAAGGGACGCATCAAATGATGCACAGTTCTCCACATTAAATGTGTTGTCTCGCTTGATCCGTGAGTGGGCAGAGATAGCTGAATACCAGGGGTATCTGTAACTGTCGGAGATGAGTTGACTATAGAGAGCCAGGTTAGTGGCTCGCTGTTTGACAAGATGAGTGGGCTCTTCGAAGTCTATGGGTGTTTTGTTAGGATAAAATATCATCCATTTTGCCATAGTATATTTAAGTTTGGTTAATTAGTTGTAAATGAGACCAAAGGATATTTTGAATCTTGATTAAAGAATATTTTAAAATATAGTATCATTTTACAAATGTTGTTTCTGAACAGATTAAAAGTCTCTTGAAAATTTCTCCTATGCTGTACAGGTTTTATCCTTGAAGATTTCATATCTTTTGCTTCTGGAATTGTTTAGATTTTAAACACAAGCCTTTACCTCCCTTCGCAAAGCAAATGTCTGAAACTCATATTATTGTTGATAGAAATGATACCTATATTTTATGGTGAGGCTAAATGTATGATGGCTTTATTTTTTAACGACTAAATTTACTCCAAAGCTTTTGAAAAATTAACAAACGATTCTCTTCTATTAAAAACTATTTAGCTGTTTCCTGTTTCATTGTTCAAAATTCTCAATTTGAAAGTATATTTTCTGATTTTGTCTAGCCACTAACCATCTTTTCTTTACACTCAGACGCACATTGTTCACATGTGATTTTTGATATCCATTGAAAAAGAATGAAAAATACGGATTCCATTACGTATTTATTAATTTCCAAAATAAACAATATACTTTTTAAAAACAACAGTTACTTATTGGCCTAATTACGTTTTAGGGGAGAAGGATCATTAATTGGATGGTCTTTTTCACCCAAAAGACTCATGTATATGGATCTGGCGTAGACTAAATCTGCTAGGATAACTTACATATTTTCACATTCGCCTCATCCGAACCTCAGGACAAAGATGTGCCGAATGAAAATGATAATGCTGGTTATGGCATTATCATTTTCATTCGGCCACAATTTTAAAATAATATCCGTAACCCATAGCCATCTTGAAGCTTTAAAAAGGTAAGGCAATCAAAGAAAAGTTATGTCATGATTCAGTAATTAAAAATTATTAAATTTCCCAAGACGGAAAAATTTTATAGGACTTTGATATCGAGAATACATTCAAACATTTTTTAGACTACTTCAAACAGCAAATATCAGAAACTTCCATACTTAGACTTATGTAATATGCCCTTTAGCCGCTATGTAATGCTTATAGAGGTTTGAATTTCATGTTCTACTGCGTTCATGTATTGTCTACAATGAATGAAAACTTTCTGTTCTTTATCTTAAATAATATTTCCTCCAGCTTTTAAACTATGGAGAATTTTAATAACCAAAACATAGAAACGTTTGACCTTGTTAACTTTGCCCTACACGCCATAGATGAACAGATTAAAGTAAACTGGGTGATTGGCCTGTTGTTTCCTTTGTCTTAAGCTTTAAATTTCAAGTTAGTCGTTTCATAAAAATGCTTCCTTCAAGTACTTTGTTACACTTTTATGTATCCTCAGACAGTTTGCCATTTCGAATTTCTGTTGAAACATTTTTCCATATAACTTTCAAAAGACTTTATGTATATTACAAAACTGTCTGCAGTTCTGGCAAAATTGTCTACTACTACTGTTCTTTACATTTCAATGAGTTTATTCCTTCCTTTTGTAAGGTATTTTCACATGGCTAGGAAGGAAACACTTCCCAGATTAATTTATCACAGAAATGTTGCAATTTAACCCGTCTTTGAGCGGTTGCCAGAATTTAAATGATAATGCAAAATAATAACCCCATAATGCATAATATGATGTATGTATATACACCGTATGCTAAGTAATTAAAAATCCTTTTGGAACATTTAAAGTTCCATTTGAATTTTAGATTCACTGTCACTTAGTATGCAAATGAAGTTGAACTGCTTAGGTTTCATATAAATCAAAATATTACTCATAGAATGCCTAGATATTTATTTTAACTTAATGAATGAAGGAATTAGACTGAGAAATAAAATGAAGAAATCTGATATGTTTGCATCTCAGGCATAAAGAAACTTACATTGAATATATCATATATGTTGCAAATTGGCTTTCACAATTATGTACCGAAAAACACTGTTCCACTGCACCTACGTTTATATCCATAATGATAAACTTTTGTTGCAAAACACGATAACTTATACCAGATATTTCTTAGCATACGTATAAATTAGTTTGCTATGATATAAATAAATTCAATAGGTGCTCGCGAAAACTTGTAGCTAGAAAGAAAAAGGATATGATTTCACAGTTCAGCATCATACAAGATGATGATGTTAGACTATATGAGAATTATCTTTGATATGTAAATTGTCTTCTGTCTCTTTATTTCTCTTGCTTATTTCCGTTGTGTTTATCTTGTATAATTAGAATAGATATGTAATAATTCAGCTTTGTCTAATATTTACACAACCAATGTGACACAAGTGCAATCAAACAAAATTCATTAATACAAGAAGGCAATTTTCAGAGAAAAACATCTTATTAATTTTATTTATATAAAGACATAAAACGCAAGCTAGATAAAATTAAATCCCAGGGATAGTGTGAATGAATACAGATAAAAATATAAATAATTACCATCTAATTTGAACGAATTACATTTTCTGTAGTTCGTATGAAATTATTATTATAAACGTAGACGCTAAGATTAAAGTGCTTCAACCATCGAGACGGTAATTGTCACTCGCTCAAATATACAGAAAGCAATCCAGATTCCAAATCAGTTCGTTCATAACTCATTCACTTAGTAAATCAAATTGCTGCACCTTATACTTTGAAGTGACAATTACTCACTTAGTCGAAGTCCAGATACTCGAGTGGTTATTCCTCCACCGGTTTCACTAATCTTGTAGCTTTATCTCAATCTTTTTCATATCAATAGCCAACCACTCAGCCAACAGAACAGAACGCCATTTCTTACCCCAGTACCCGTGACTAGTCCGGTCACAGTACTGTTTGAAGGGCAAAACCCTGGAATTTTATTTAACTCTCTGAACCCGGTTAGAGTGAGAATTCTATTGCCTCAGAACCTGGTGTAAATTTTCGCTCACAGAAACAAAATGGAATCGCCACGTTCTTTAAAGAAATTCCAGGAGGTCGACACCTATGGTTCCCCGATCAATGGTCAAGACCATTGATCGGGGCTATATATAAGGAATTATATTTTTCCTAAAAAATTCACCCAGGCGCCCGAAACTGCCTGAGTCCAGTTTCTGTCGAACGGGCAGTTTAAGGCGAGATCGGGCTCATAGAGTTAAGACCAAGAACAATACAAAAAGATAAAAAAAAAGATATTTACACTATACACAGCACAGAAATATATGCTATTACGCTATTATTTCGTATTAGTAATCTTTTCTTTAGATGTTGTTTGGAGCCTGTTGGTTGGCCTCGCTGGAAAGCTGAAGACTAGGGAGGTAGGAAGAGATCTCTGTTTCCACTGATGAATTTCATTATCCTTCGAATTTTTTGCCTGGAGCGAGGTTATCAACGACTCTTTTCAGTCATTCTTGTTCGAATTTTGGCTCTGGTCTCCTCATAGACACTGTGAGGTCACACTCCTTGACACAGTGAAGTTCCGTGCCAGTTCCACCACAACGGCATTGATCGCTATCAGAGAGGTAAGTGTCCCATGTTCATCCAACAGGTTCGGTTGTCGTAATGGCATCAGGCATCAGGCACGGGGCATGGGGCGGCCTCTGTCAGAGAGGTGAAACATTATGAGGTAGGCAGGGACCACTCAGTCAACAAAAACAGCGAGTAGCATCCCTGATTGGCTAAGTGGTAGGTGCCACTAGAACGTTCGGCTAAAATTTGAAAAATCTTAAAATGTATGAGGGAAGTGGATTGTTTTGAAAGACTCATGAATCAAGATTCCTTGTCCCCAGTGTACCGCGATTTTCAGAAAAATCTGGAGACATAAAATACAATAAAAGAATATCTGGCCACAAATATAAATTCTGTTCTGGATTCTTAATAAAATTCCAACTCCTATGTGTGTCGAATGATGATTCATTATACGTCAATCTTTTCAGAATTTATATAAGATTACAAAGTTCTTTTCCTCGTTGCCTTCCATCAACCATCTCATACAAGATCTCAAACAAGCTGTAGAATACAAACATTTGTGTAAGGAGACATCCTTGTAGAACAGCACTCTATATCGACCGTTTCCAAAAATACCTGAAATCCTTTTCTTAGCAACCGGGTGATATTTTACTTGCTTTGGAACTTCATAATATTGAAGTGCGTCCAATATCTCGCATGTCGAAATTCGTTATAGATGGGAGGGGGGAATATTGCTTCGGGCTTTTCCGTTTCAATCAGATTTTTTCTTACAGTTGCCTTTTGTAATGCTTCAAATCTTTCAATGGTGGGTGTTGAATTGTCTGGCCTGCTGTAATACGAGATAGAATGGGGTAGGAGACGAAACGTATTGATTGCAAATGTTGTGTAACCAAGCGAGTTGCAAAATGGAATGGATATTGATGGTGCAAGCTAGTCACTGAACTTTCAAACGCCTTTTATACTGGAAATAGGTCCCTTCACTATTTTACGCTTAGCATATTAAATATATTAAAATATATATAGTATTTTATACATAATATATTTATTATTATTTTATATGCAGGATTCCCACCGATATCCGTTACACCCCCCTTAAGTACAAAACGGTGGCAGCTTAGGCCATAAAGTTGGTGTCTAGGTATAGTAAAAAGGCTATGCGCTACTCGATGATACAATTTACATCATCATCTATCGACAAATGTTGGAATTACCGGTCCTATCTCGTAAACGGTGAAAGATACGAGAAAAACGTCAATTAGAAAGTTGTAGAGCACTCTCAATTTAGTACGAAAACATACCTTGTGCACATTAATACTCAAAACAGAATGCAAAAAAGGAACATTTGTTTGGTCAAGATTTCGAAAATTGTCATGTCATAAAGAGTGGAAGAAAGAAACTGAGACGCGTCCCTGTCTTCTGAATCATGTATTTATATTACTCAAAATGTTCTCCGTTAGCCACTATACACATTTGCACTCTGGACTGGATTTCTCGCTTCGCTCGCGTTTCACGACGCCAGTGTTGAAAATCCCAATCAAACAAATGTTAATTTTTTACATTCTGTTTTGAGTATTTATGTGCACAACGTATCTTTTCGTATTAAATCGAAAGTGTTCTAGAACTTTCTGATTGACTTTTTTCTCGTATCTTTCACCGTTTATGAGATAGGACCGCTAATTCCAAAATATGCCGATAGATGGCGTTGTAAGTTGTATCATCGAGTAGCGCATTGCCTTTTTACTATACCTAGACACCAACTTTATGGCCTAAGCTGTCACCGTTTAAAGGTTAAGGGGGGTGTAACGGATATAAGCGGGAATCCTGTACACTAATATATATATAAAATATAATATATATGCTGAGACTCCTCATGCCTGGAAACATTGATGTTTCAGAAACATAACTTAACAGGCAAAACTGAGTTTAGGCTAGAGAAACAATGAAAGGAGAATTTTTGCGATTAATGCAGTACATCCTTAAATCCGAAAAAAACATTTAATTTTTAAGGCAGCAAATCAATAAGTCCTGTCTTCTCACTTTGAATTTAAATAACATCAATCAAACAGTTAATGTTCTGTTTAAAATTAAAAGCTAAATTTCGAAAAATGTTAGTCGTTTCCTAATCTATTCGTATAGAATCTACGAAACTCTTTCGAATCAAAACAAAAGGCAAGCCATTTTATAACAGCGTCTAAGTTTAAAATAAAGCTGTGAATCCCTGGAAAAAAAGATGACATATTCTATAAATATACAAATGAAGAACCGAAAATTCTTTTGACATTCTCCTGTAAACGCTTTCCGTAGCGTTTGTTACCCCTATTAAATTCCATCAGGTATTTTCGACGTGCGTTGAAAATAAACAGGATGTGACAAGAACCTGCGGTAACGATTCAGCGTCCAGTTACCAAAAATAAGCAAGTATGCAAATCAAAGCCAAAGCAGACAATGGAAAAGTTAAGACATAAGAAAGGTAAAGAACATTTTTGACGGACAGAACTCATTATTTTGGAACAATGGAGTGAAATTTCCCCGATGTACTCCACTAGTTCTTCACCCCTCCCCTTTTCCATTTTCACCGTTACGGTTACAGTCCAGATGAATAATTCATTATTCTAATACTAGAGGACTCAGGGATAAAAAGAAGTTTTTAAGTTCTTGTTGTTTGGCTTTTTCCTGTATTTAAAACAGCACTTGTCTGGTACAATCTAATTTACCGAGTTTGCTGGAAGCTGTAATATGATTTTTCCGATGCTATTACAGTGAAGATATTCATGCTGGTTTGGGAATTCCTCGAAATTTCTCTTCTGGGGTAGAAAGCATATTAAAATACGTTTGAGAACTATTCGTGGCTAATTTCAAAATTTAAACCTTCGAATATTTTACTGGTATAACGTAATAAGCCGTATTCGCATATTTAATGAAACTGGGAGATAGATGAACTGCTTTGCCGTCCAATTACAGGAGAAGCAATGCGACAAATTTCATTTAATCTTTATTAGATGCACGCAAGATATTTGTAGTTAAAATATTAATATATTATATTTAAAGTGTCTTCTGCATTATCCTAGATTGTTTGAAGTTCAATTTGAGAGATAAAGAGATGAATAGATCATTTTGAAAAATAAATAAATTTAATTTTCTCTTAATGTAAGGCGATGTGGTTTATAGGGAATGTAAGGATTCCAACAAGAATTTCGACAATTTTCTGCGCAAGAAAATGCAATTCATTTCTCTGTTTACTTTTCTCTTAACAATTTAAGTCTTTTAATGCACTTTATATTTGCTGAAACAATATTGAGTTTTCCGAAGACTTTCTTTTGCAAAGCGTCAAAAGTAGTGATCTTGATAAAAGTTTGTATTTAATTAACCTAGATTAAATGAAGGAAGAAAATGTGTTTTAGTAATCTGGATTTGAATTTGTCACTATAATCAGAAAAGCATTTTTTTTTCTGTTTCATACCAAACTTTATATTTCTTACTAATTACCCTCACAAAATATTTTTTATAAAATATAATTGGTTATAACGTGTTAAATTCTTTGCCATGAAACACGAATCTCGAACGAAGAACAGGAAATTTCAAATTTCAGAGGCAATTTGATGCCACTAGTTCTTTACATAATAGCTCATATACCGTTAAAGAACAACAATTTTCTCAAATTGTGTAAGATGCAATTCGAAAAATGTAGTATTAAATTGATTGAAAATGTTCTGTTTTTAATGCATTATTTTCGAACTTATTTAATTTTACATATAACTCCACACTGATTGGAGTTTTACACAACCTAATAAATTTTTATCGGTTGAATATTACGCATTTTTGCTTTATTTTCTCGAGTATACAAAGAGAAAAAATTGCAATCGTCAAAAAATTCGACCTTGAGAATTTAATCACCTCATTTGAGACCTCCCGAATCCTAAATTTAAATTTATTCTAAAATTATGCTTGTCATCCTGCTTGTGAACACAATAACCCACTCCAAAGGGCTTCGTAGATGAAATGTGCTATGTGGTTTTTACACCAAATATCTTCAAATTTTTGGGGCGAAATTCTTCAAAGGGAAATCTGTCTGTCTGTACGTCTGCGTCTATGTGATCTCGATGACTCAAAATAGACTGCTAGATGGTTGAATTTAACGACATATTTCTATGACAAGATTTATAGATGAATATCAAACTTCGGAATAAATCAATCATACAATTGACTATTTGTCGACCTGTATATTCGAAGATTCGAATATGAACAAAAAACCCAAAAATTCAATACACTAAATGGATGGATTTTTGTATGAGAATTACAAAACAAGATTGCAGATATGTGCCATTTGACAAAATCCTTCAAATTGCAGACTGCCTATCGGTATGTGTGTGTACCCGTGTGTATGTAAATATAATGACTGAAAAACGCAAATCTTAATATAAATAAAATTCATTGTGGGTATGTATGTAGCTATGTTCCACATCTCCTCCTAAGCCACAGGAAGCGATTTCACCCAAATTCTTCACACTTATTATTTATGACAAGAGGAAGATGCCTGTCAACTTTTCAAAGTGCAAAAGTTAAGTTACTGTCAGTTAATTAGAAATTAACCGAAACCGTTTTACCGCAGTATATTTGAAGTAAATTGCCCCACAAATAATATTTTTATACCATCTTAAACTTCAAAATTTTACCTTTCCAATGCTATCAGTTTTATATCTGTGTAATTTTTACTTCAACTTTTATTACTTTTTCAAAATTTAATGAATAATTGATTACATGCAGACGATTTTGAAATAAAGAAAATTTATAGATATTTCGTTGCTAGGCAACTTTGAGACATTGAACTAATCTACCTTTATTTCTGTTTATATTTATAAATATTTTATTTAAGAAGTGAAAGACAAATGACAACATTTAAAAGCCGAAAAGGTTAATTAAAATTTTATTTAATTAAAAATGAAGCAAGATTTTGCGTTTTTCCGCGATATTCTTCGAAAATATTATCCCACAAAAATACTAAATATGTATATATTTTTATAGTACTATATATGTTATATATATAATTTTATAATATATTAAAATTCAAAATATTAGATTTTCAGTGACTGAAATTTCATTTCCGTTGAATCTTTTGCTCTCATTTCAATAATTTAAAAAGATTAAATTCTGTATAAAATGCACAATTTGTAACGATATTTTGTATTGTTGCAGAAAAAGAATACATACGAAGAGCTGTTGCTAGCACATTAACAGAATTCCGGAAGAACACTAAAGAAAAGTTTAAAAGAAGACGATTCATATTTTATATCAATAATTATTTATCTGGTTTATTTTAGCGCTTTTTATCAGTGAAAAATTAACAAATTAATTAATTGTTCCAAAACATTCGTCAAAACCTTTTATATACTTCAATATTTATGAATTAATTTGAAGTAATAAAACGCTTCAGATGGTAAAAGAATTTTGTTTATTATAAATTTCTATACGAGAATATATCTAACGTTAAAAATATTAGACATAAAAGTATTTTAATCCCGAGAAACTCCGTGAAAAGCAGCTAGTAATTAGATAAAAGAAAACTTTTACGAGGTCTTGGCATTAAAACTCTAGATCCGAATCAAAATTTTTAACCGATCTGACAATGGGTAAAAGTGCCTTTCCAAAATAACATTTGATTCTCTAAACTATACGACGAAGTTAAACACAAAACACGTCATGTTGTAGAAATAAACGAGAAGGCCGAGGTGACAACACTTCCACTTATTTTTTTTGGTGGAAAAAATACCTTCAGTTTATAAAGCTTTCTTAACTTATTGAAATACTAGAAAATCACCCGTCATGGTTTGACGGGTGCAAATTACCTCTTCATTCGAGAGATTTCCTTTCAAATTTGATGTGTTTAAATAGATATATATGCGAGAGAAATGTTTAACATTGATTGAAACAAATAAAATAAACATATGTTTTATGACAGGAAATATTTTTTTATTTACATATTATTTAAATATTTCTTTATTCAAAAATCCTCTTGGTAAACAACATTCCGTGTGAAGTATGTTTCGTTGTTTAATAATTTTCCTTGTACTTCAGATGTCTTTGTGTGAATTTTAACGTGATTGGGAATCCTAGACCTTGAAAATGCAACATAGAGCTGTCCATGTGAAAAGACAGGCTCATCGAGGTAAATTCCAACATGATCAAAAGTTTGCCCCTGCGATTTGTTGTTAGTCATCGCGTAAACTGGAATTAACGGGAACTGGCGGCGGTTGAGAACAAATGGTAGATTCTCGTCACTAGTGGCTAATTTAATTAGCAACATCGCCACGATTGCATTCAGATACAATTTGGCGTCCAAACTATATCACGCGCATGATATACCACTGACGTAATTTACTACTTTCTATTACAAAACGGAAATTAATTTGAAATATAGGATTAATATAATTTAAAATTTCTCGGGAACTATTAATCATAGCGAGATAAATTTTATATCAATCGATAGAAAATTTTATTTCACTATTTAAGAGCTGTTAAATTCGAAATTAGAACGGCAATTACTCTTTTAAATTTAAAATTAATGAAATTTAGGTTCTCTAACAATGAAACAATGCTGTTTAACGTCTCGCAGTGCTATGGCGCGAGTTTTATTGTTGGTGACGTCAGAGCGTTACCGGAGGTTCTCGGCTATTATATTAGTAATACGATAAAACCATTTTAAAAGGCAATTGCTGAAATTTGTGAATTCAAATTATGTAAATATTATTTGGAGCTGAAATTGAAGATCCTGGTATATCTTTATATCACGATTGCAAAGCACCTTTTGTTCTTTTTTTCAAATAATATCACCCACATATCAGTATCTTTGAAAGGTCTTCGGCCCAAATAAATGCACTCGTTCCTAGAATCATCCCGAGAGCCGTCTCATATAATAATATCAATTGCTCTTCCGCGATTTGCTGAGTAATACGTAGGAGGTTATTTCGGTGCTAAGAGGTAATTTCGTGCTGGCGAACTGTTTCTGCCATCCACGAAACAATGTTATTTCCAAATAGTCGAGCGAGCCCCACTGAAGACTATTCAATTATTGCGGATTACGATTTGCAGATCTAGGAAATAACTGATTATCCTAGTGGGTAATAATATACTGTTGCGTCTGATTTTCAGATGAGCAAATCCTTGCGATTTGAGTGCTCTTTACTTCCATTGGATATATTCGGTTATGTATAAGATCGATCAAACCAAATTTCTCTCGCAATGCAAACTAACAATAATTTTATAATTTTTTGACGTAGATTTACGTCTCTCCATAGTGGTCTAATGGTGTGTCGGGAAAGGAAAAAATTATGACGCTTTTCGTGGTATTTTTAAACGCTTATAGCTCCGCAACCAAATAACATGGAGAGTTGGTTTCAGTTTTTTTTAACAGAGAAAGGTAGACATTGAAGATTTCAAAAATAATTTTAGAATTTGCAATTGTGTTTTAGTCACAGTCGAGTTGCAAAGTTGGTGAAAATTTGGTGAAGAATTTTGATGATGTCACAGTGACCGATGCGCGCGCACACAATGGTTGTGAGCGGCATATTAACAGATTAATAATTAATTCATTCAGATTAATTCATTTAACAGATAAAGGCCATATAGCGTAGATAACAGGTCAAAGTCACATAGAGCTACATTAGTCTCAGAAAGTCACAGTTGAGTAATCGATTAATTAACTGTAATTAATTAATTAATATTAAGAATTGGTGATTTAATTGAACTTTCCTTTCCATCGATTTAATTGAGTTGATTTTGTTTTCGTTCCATTTAACAGAGGAAGGCCATAGAGCATAGGTGAAAGTCACACAGAGCTACTTTAGTCACATAGAACAACTTTAGTCACAGAAAGTCACAGTTGAGTAAGGTAAGTAAGTCTACGCCCCTCAATAACAGCGGCCGTTTCACAGAGACAGCCTCCCGTCTAATTGTTTTTTTGTGTTTGTTAAAGATAATTATCTATATATTTAAAATAATTGTCAAATTCAAACAACGAGTCCTCCGGCTCCAATCACTGGACCGATTTCGTCAAATTCTTTTCATATAAAAGCTTATGAAGCCTAGATACGTCATAAATGGTCGCCGCCTCCCACAACCCTCCACTCCCAAGACATATCTCGAAATAATAAATCTTTGACAGAATTCCTTAGCCGATTGTGATCCAACTGGACCCATTTCTCCACTTTGCAAGTATAAATAAGAGCTATTAATATTACGGACAAAGAGCTGGTCGGTACAATATAAATGTTTCTACTAATACTATGTACATTACTATATAGACTCATGGACCTGATATAGCACTGCTGATCTCCGGGGATCATCAACAACAACACAACAACACATTACTATATGTAAATTGTTTTGTATCGATGTGTATATTACAATATAAATGGTAACACAAAATTCTCAACCCAATGTAGACACTATTTAATTACTTCGATGCTAAATGATGCAGTACTAGCAGAATTTTTATATTTGCTAACGGCCTGGTGCAATTGCTGTATCAGTAGATGATTATAATTTCACTCCATCCGTTGAATTAATCTCCCCCTACTCTAATCACTTAGGCGATTCTTTTTCTCAACTGTTCTATTCTGTCACCTTATTTGTAGTTTGATTAGCAATGATGAAAACTAGAAAAGCAACTCCTCGGGTGTGCGAAGGAAGCCGCAGACCTTATTTTCGAGTAACTTGAAAAGAATTGAAAGCACATTTCCGATTAATCGTCAAAATCCTCTTTGTATGAAGTTCTTATGTTTCCTCCAATCCGTAATTTGAATGTAAATAAAAACTTATTGGTCAACCGTAAATAGTCCGTGCCGTGAGCCGGAAGAAGATTTCGTTTGTACAGAGATACACTTTTAATCCGTAAACACATGCACTCGGCCTTTTTAACCCCAATCTTTCCTTTTTTGTCACTGTTTTGTTAAGAAATTATAGGAATTTTTGAAACCATGCACCTGTTACTTCCTGTACCTTCATGGGTTAGCTTCCTTCCTTCACCTTCCTGTACCTTCATGGGCTAGATTCCTTCCTTCACCTTCCTG
>BGPR01003450.1:75111-89564 GCA_013235015.1 Araneus ventricosus
TTTGTATAGACCTAAGTTGTAGGAAATATTGTGCTGATTATTTTGGTATATAATAATGATATGGGCCTAAAATGGACCATTGTACCGAAATGGAATATTTCTGAGAAATTAATATTTCACTCCTTTTTAAATTTCAGTTCTAACAAGGTTTAATCACTCTAGCTTTATTCTCTTGCATTTTTAGGAATGTCGGCTCCTCAGCTCAGATACAAGCAGTGCTGCAAAAGTTGTATAGACCTAAGTTGTAGGAAATATTGTCCTGATTGATTTCGTATATAAAAATGATATGGGCCTAAAATGCCCCGTTGTACGCAAATGGAATATTTCTGAGAAATTAAAATTTTATTCCTTTTAAATTTCAACTCGAACAAGGTTTAATCACTCTAGCTTTATTCCCTTGCATTGTTAGCAGTGTATGCTCGTCATCTCAGAAACAAGCCTGTAAAAGTTGTATAATTCTAAGTTGTAGGAAATATTGTGCTGATTATTTTGGTATATAATGATGATATACTAAAGATTGATTTTTTTTTAATTTATAAGCAAAAGCTGTGAAAAAATTTTGTTTTTTGCCTATAACTAAAATACTAACGAAAATTTTTGGTGACACACCTCAGATTTGTAATCGGTAAGCCAAAAACATAAAGGAACAAAAAATCACAAGTCACAAGTCAAGAATTTAATTTTAAAAACTACTTCATGACTGGACTACTGAGAGAAAGCAAAAAAAAAAAAAAAAAAAAAAAAATGCCAAATGATAAAGGCAAAGGCGGAAGTCGCGCCAAACGGGAGCTGTGAAAATCGCAGCTCGAGTGCATCGAATTTGAAACGGAGAATGGTTTGCTTTTTTCTTCCGATTGAACTCTCCGCGTTGCTGAGTATGAGAATTTTGATTTTTAGGAGGGGCAAAATTCTATGCAGCTCTTCTCTGTCTCTCTTTTCATTCTTGTTTGATTTTCCATCTTCTTTTTACGCTTTTATTACGTTTTGCCATTTTCGTTGATCATTGAATTCTCGAAATGGAAAAGTAAGTAAATTAGGATAAGAACGAAAATACAAGCTAATAAAGCTTTTAAAATAATTTCTGACGGACTGCAGCTCTGCAGCCCTAATGGAAGAGCCTCCACTGATGGTTAGGATATTTTTAATAAGGGAAAATAATAATAATAGTTCTGAGGGTTAGTTTAGTTGAGTTATGAGGCGTGTCCGGAAAGTAAGTACCGTTTCGTTCTACCGCCACCGCAGCGTTAGTGTCGCAGTTCCGCGCATGTGCACACGTGTCTCTGGTTCATTGTCTGTCCACTGACGCCATTACAGCCGGATTGTGTTGTGTTTACATGTGATAGTGGGCGTTCAAAATGTTTAGGCCGATTGCCGATCCCGCCGAGTGTGAAGTGCGTTCTGTAATACGGTTTATGAATGCAAAGAAAGTTAAGCCAGCTGAAATTCATCGTCAACTTTTAGAGATTTATGGTGAAAATGTAATGAGTGATGGAATGGTTAGAAAGTGGGTTCGACAATTTAATGATGGACTCACCAATGTTCATGACGAAACACGGAGTGGGCGACCTTCTGTTGTGAATGATGGTTTGGTTGCAAAAGTGAATGAGAAAATTCATGAAAACAGACGGTTCACAATAAGAATGCTTTTTGATGAGTTTCCACAAATTTCAAAAACTGTTTTGCATGAGATTATCACAAATTGCTTAAATTATCGCAAATTTTGTTCCCGTTGGGTTCCCAAAATGCTTACGGATGTCCACAAAACGAAGTGACTTGGCAGTGCTTTGAAATTTCCTACCCGATGCAGTGAAGAGGGCAATGAATTCCTAAACAAAATTGTGACCGGTGATGAAACTTGGGTTTGTTCTTGAACTTGAAGCGTGATTTTAGAGGTAGGTGCTTTGACAGCGATGACGACGCAGAAAACGGTGTTCAGCAGTGGCTGTCTTCACTGGTGGCATCTTTCTTTGAAGAGGGTATAGACAAGTTGGTTTCTATCTATGACAAATGTCTGAACAATGGTAGTAACTATGTAGAAAAATAGTTTGCGAAATGCCCTTTGATGTAAAATTCAATTTTATTTTGAAAAAGCATTTTTTATGCGAGTTTTTCCAGAAAGGTACTTACTTTCCGGACATGCCTCGTATATTTAAGACTCGTTTTGAGGCTACACGAGGGTTATTTTGGAACGGACCAAACCGATGTCAGATGTCGATTTCGACCCCTAAGTTGACAACCGCTCTCCAAATTTCCACACCACACCAGCGGTAGGACGTATGATCCCTTACCAATACTACTGCGGGTATTGAAAAGGAAAAAAAAAACCAATTTGTTGTGTCCTCACAGCTATCCAGGTTGTAAGACAAAATGTTGATATATCGTCCAGTTGCGATATAAATGTTTTTTCATCAAATTCCACTCAGAATAGCCTCATACAATTTTAAGGGTATTTGTTTAGCAAACCGATGCAAAACCAGCATTACGCATGGAAACCATCGATACCTCACAATCATTTAATCCCTCGGAAATGCCCAATCACTGACTATTGATCCAAAGTGGTCAACATCAATTATCTCTCTGTGTGTATTGGCTGAATAAGCTACAATCTGCTAATGCCTTGTGATAAGCAATTCACTGAGAAGCTTCCGAATCGTGTGCACTCTTTGATAATTGAGTGGACGCATCAAATGATGCGCAGGTCCTCGCATTAATTGCTATGTCTCGCTTGATGCGTGAACGGACAGAGATTACTGAATATCTGGAATTGTCAGCGAATGAATTGACATTAGACAGCCAGGTGAGTGGCATGCCGTTTCACAGAACGAGTTGACTATCGAGATTTAGAGTAGTGACATAAACTTTTGGTCAGGCTTAAGGAAAAGCTTATCAGACTGAACTATTCAGCCATACAAAGCCGCATTTGCATTTTAAAATAACTTTTTTGTATTTCGTTGCAATTTTAACTAACAAAATGTAGAGGAATTTAGGAGGGAGTTGGCGTTTGTTTTCCCGAAAGGTTCCTTAGCAATGATAACTATTGTTCATGATATTGGAAATAATGATCAATATTATTTAATAAGGGGCTAAGACAGGTATACGAACTTTCGCAGGTATATGAAAAAAAGCATTGAGAAATAATTTTGAAGTCAAAAATACAAACGAAATCTGGCGAAACTCATCTACCATATTAATGTTCCCCTCACGTACATCAAAAGAACACTAGAAAAACCCACGATACCCTAGAGTCAAATTTAGGACTAGGGAGACAAATTTAGTGGTTGGAAGCTACTAGAGGTCCCACACCTTTCTCGGTAAAACTCGCACTTAGGCACAAAAAAATATGGGTGTTTCATCTCGCAGTATATACGCCCGACGGAAGATTAACCCTGGAATGGTAACGTTCGCAGACTTTGCAGTTTGGCTCCGCGATCTTTGGCAGACGTTTGCAGACTTTGCAGTTTGGCTTCGCGGACATTGGCAGACGTTCGCAGGCTTTGCAGTTTGGCTTCGCGGACATTGGCAGACGTTCGCAGACTTTGCAGTTTGAAAGGGAGAAGGAGTAAATTTGACTCAAGGTTACCATTCCAGGGTTAAAAAAACTGGTGAGATGTTCTTTTTATTGCAAGAAATATTTTCAAATTCTAATGAGTAGTTCTGTACTTGAAAAGCCATTACTTTCTCAAACTTTTAGCCCGGACACCCTGTATTACAGTTCCTTTAATTCGAACTTACAGAAAGTAATTTTTTTAAAAAATTTAATGCTATTTCCAAAATACTATACAGGGTGTCCACACTTGTCGTGATCAATAGCTAATTTTTAAACCATTAGAGATAGACATATAGTTCCAATTGGAAAAGTGCTTTAAATGAAGGGAAAGATTATAATATATGTTTTTTGAGTCACTAAATATATTTCTGAAAAAAATACAAATTCTAACTTTTTATACCGTCCCTTGGTCCTATCAGCCACATTTAGTAAAATATTCTTGACATTCTAACATTTTAAACAAAAAAAGTATCATCCTTCTGCGACTAAAACTGAGCGAGTTCTGGAGCTTCGAATTTCATGATTTTTAACCAATCAGCGACCTTGTCGAGCAAGTGCTGTGAATTCATTGGTGGATCTTCTTGAAGACGGCTATTGAAATGGTGTAAAGTGGTCTAAGTCAGAGATATTCAAAGCTCCATAACTCGGTCAGTTTTAGTCGCAGAAGAGTGGGACTTTTTTTGTTTAAAATATAACAGTGCCAAAATAGTTTACTAAATATGACTGATAGGATCGGGGGGACCGTATAAAAAGTTAGAAATCGTAATTTTTTTCAGGAATATATTTATTCACTCAAAAAGCATGTATTATAATTCTTCCTTTCATTTAAAGCATATTTACTTTCTCGTATACGAAGTATACAAAGAGAAAGTAATGTAATCGTCACAAAATTCGAACTCGAGATTTTGACGAATCTCCACGTTTTAGACCTCCCCGAGTCCGAAAAACACAATTTTGGAATTATGTCTGTGTGTGTGTGTGTGTCTGTCTGTGTGTGTGTGTCTGTCTGTCTGTGTGTGTGCGTCTGTCTGTGTGTGTGTCTGTCTGTGAACATGATAACTCGAAAACTATTAGAGCTGCGGGGATGAAATTTGGTATGTGGTCTTTAAACATAATTTATAGGTTTCTGTCAAAGTTTGGACAAAATCCGTCAACGGGAAGTCTGTCTGTATGTCCGCGGTTATCTGAACGCTACAACTCAAAAACTTGAAAAACTACATGGATGAAATTTCATACACAGTTTTATCGTCATGAATGTAGGTCCGTATAAAATTTTGGGCGAAATCCGTCAAAAGGTTGACTGTCTGTCGGTCTGTATAATCGCATCTCCAAAGAATCCGCCATCTCCACGCGCATGCGTACTGGACGCAATCTTCTGTGTACAATACTTATTGACTCCTGCTTGGCGCTTTTCTTTTTCATCCTATTCTCCATGCGCATGCGTACTGGTAGCAATCTGTGCACGCGAGAGGATTATGCGACTTTGTCCTTGAGCCAGCAAGAGTAGAAATCGGTACGCATTTAAATCGGAACGCATTTGTGAATTTGATTCTTTACCTAAACATTTTCTGATAGTCATTGGATCCTGGCTTACAATAGGTTCGAATTTTTTTATCCACGCGGCGGGATGGGAAACAGCACCTTTTCGAGAAGTATACGAGAAAGTTTAGCGGAGACCACTCCCGCTGGTATCAATTGGAACTATATGTCTATTCCTAAAGGTTTAGAAATTCGCTATTGTTCACAATAAGTGTGGACACCCTGTATATTCAATAAATATAGGACATCTTCAATATTGTCATATAAGATACAGGTTCTAAATTTTTAAACTTCGCGTGAGTTTTTCTAAATGTTTTCTTGAATTAAGTACTAGAAGGCGTTATAGAATTTTTAAAAAAGGAAACATGAATTCGCATCAAATCTTATTAGTCTTTGTCTCGTATAACGTTTCAAGTTATTTTCTAAATATAAAAGGATATTCATTTTGAAACAATGCAAGAAGTGTTTATTTTGGTCCAACATGACATTTCCTTGCACAAGCTCACTCTACATATAAGTTGAAGTAAACAGAGAGAAAGGCGAATTCTTTTCTCTGTGCAAAAGTTTCCATGTTCAGGCTAGACATATCTAAAAGAAAATAGATTTTCCCAACTATCTTTTCAGACTTTTCTATTTCTTAGAAAGATGGCAATCTTTTAAAAATTCAAAGAACATCTGCGAATCCATAGTGAAGTATTTTCACTCAGTGCTTCAAAAAGACTTTCTGAATATAGCATAGAAGTTTGGAGTACACTGTACTCAGCAGATGCGAAAATTTCTTCTTTTCTATTATACTGCATCGTTGCAAGGCTTATCTGATAAGAGGAAAAAAATCAGAATAATTAATGGCAGATGTTGCAATCTAAGCCTTCGTTGAATGACTTCCAAAAAAATAATTTCATGTTAAATAGTTTTGCAGAGTCAACCAATTTTGAGAGCAATTTAAAATAGTAGTATGTTTGTAAGTATCTACAGATGATAGAAATAATCTGTTAAAAATAAGCAAGATTAATTTCCTTTTCTTTAATTTATTTAAAAAAATCTTAAATATCATTCTTTTCCTTTGCCATGGCTTAACCCCTTGGGACATGGAATTTTAGAAAGTAAAAAGACCCATGTTGCACAGAAATTTTATTTCTTTTTAAATTGAACAAAGTTAGTTTATTTTTATTAATAAAGTAATAACATAATATAAAAACATAAAAAATATAATAACAATCCAATTAATTTTCTGTTATAGGGCGGGACTCAAATAGCTCCAATGTGCCCATGGGTTCAGATGGATCCAAAATTATTTATATTTACGCATCAAATAAGTGAGGCATTTTTAAATCTATGCTCTTTGGTTGGTTGGTTTCAAAATTTATAATTACTTGGATCAGAAGTTCCCATACAGGGCTTCTCTCTCTTAAATGTTCGCTAGCATTACATTTTAGTATCATAATCTAATTTTGTCGTGATATTAAGGCTACCAGGGACCTTCAAAATCATTTTTTAAAAAGTTGAACTGATGAATTTGAAATTTTTCAGGCATTAATATGAGCACTGTATAAGACAGCACACGGAATTTCACTGCAATATATTTATTTATTTCTGAGATATTGGTATAAAGGTAATTTTTAATATCAATTAATGCCCTTTATGATAAATGTTCCATGTGCTCAAAAATTACCCGAAATCATTCTAAATGTTTTCATTACTTACTCTAACCCTTTTCAAACCAAAATTGGGATGAATTTTTATCCCTCAGAAAGGAATTTCAAAATGAACATGTATAATATCTCGAAACTATTTATTTTGGAAAAAATATACCGAAGATTTGATATGGAAGAAAATATTTCCTTAAATAACAAAATAACTTCTATATGAATGCCAAAAATTATTTTTCATATATGTTTTCATACTTATATAAAATGTTGTAAAATTTTAACAAAAATTGAAACGCCTGGAACATTTATCATAAAGGACATTAATTTTTATTAAAAATTACATTATTATTACATTATCCGTATTATTGAAAAACCTCATTACAATGCTTTTTTATTCCTCTTAACCGTGACTTCCTGAATATGAATCCTTTCTGTCTGCAGTATCTATGACCTGCCTTTATGATATATCACATAAAAGTACTTTCTTTGAGCACAGACACGTGAAACTGCATTTTGTATGAATGATCGGGACTGCCGATAGCAGTAGGTCATTTCATAAGGTTTTTCTTGTACAAGAAAAGGCATTCATAAAGGGCATTTTTGTCCTTTCTTCTCGGGCAAGCGATTAATCATTCCAGTCTGTCACATGATATTCGTCAATTGGAAAGTGTGCGAAGCGAGAGTTTTTTGGACTGAAGAAAACGTTCAGTTCATGTTATTTCTTATAGCCCTGATTTTCGGTCGATTTCACTCTGACACTGATTTTTTAGGAAAAACTTTATATAACTGAAATTTCCTCATAAGAAAAGCGATTATAAATGGCATATAATATGATTTTTTCCAATTTATTTTAGGCTGGAAGATATAATCGGACTATCTGATACATAGTTTCGGTAATTTTATTCATGATATCTTTAAAATGTGTTTGTGCATGAAAAATTATTAACATTTTAATCATTCTAATCATGCTATCAAAAAATCAATTATTTTTCCTGAGAGTAGAAAAATTAAAGCTTTTATTAGGGATTACATCGCGAAAATGTGTAAGAGTAATATAATTTTATATTAATTTATAAGTTGTCCTAAAATATTTAGTATATACTGTTGAACTGTCTATTGTTATAAAAATATGAATGCATAAGTAAACATTTCATTTTTGTTTTGTTTCTAAAGAAATTTAAGGATATTTAAAATTATTTTACCGTAAAATACTAGAAATAGCTGGCAGGAGGTGCTCTGGTAGTAAGATCTCGGTTTATGGACTGGAGGCGTACAAGTTCGAAACCTATTTCTACCCAAGATCTGCCGTCTGTGTGTTTTAGATGCATGTTAAATCTGATACAGAGAGGAAAACATCCTGAAAACTGGTATGGTGTATAAATCTGGAGAGGGGGTGCCGTTACTGGTGTCATCCTCGCCACCTGACTACTTTTGAAAATTACTGTATCCGTACCAAAATGTCTCTGGCTAGAAATATTATTTTCTATGTTACTGTGTGTATAGTTTTGGCAGTTCCAATGATACGAGGTATTAAATCACTGTTAACAATCGTTGCTTTATATGCGACGTCTATTGTTGATTCCCAATTTATAAAGACAGTTTCTCAAACAATCTTTATAATTTTAGAATCAACGAGATGGAAAATTTCAGAAATGCAAGATGGATCATGTTTGATGTTGAGCATACAAGGTCTAATATTGAATTAAAGCGCCCGATGTAATCCCAGGAGCTAACTTGTTTTTTCTATAAAAATATCTGTTCTTTCTGTTATTGTACACACATTTTCAAATCTTCATATTGATATGTATTTATTTGAGAGAGTAATAAATATTGGTATAATTTTTGGAGAAAAAATGACCTTGAGACCTTGCGCGCATGATTACGGATAAAACATTGGTCTAAACACAATATTTTGGGTATCTCAGTAATCAAAGCAGTCTGTTTAAGAAACTTAACCTCAATTTATTAACATTTAAATTTAATTTCTGTTTTATATACCAATTTAAAATAAAAATATTAAAAATGTTAAAAATTTCAACATTTGTAACTCCCCAAAAACTTCTTTGGAGAAAATATGTACAAAAGTGCGGTTCGATTTGTAGAACATAGCACAATACATGTTCAGTAAAAATTTTATGTAAAAATATTCAATAGTTCTTGAGATATCGTGCGCGCAATTTCAGAAAACACATTTTGAGATATAGCGCTTTCAAGATATGGCCACATTCAATGTTTACGTTGAATAGCTCATACAATTTCCTTTATAATTCTCATAATTATGAGAATTTTTAAAACGGGTTGTTTTAAATTGTTCAGGAAAGACAGGGGAATAATATTTTTCATATAATCGAAAATTTTCGAGGTTTAACAGTTGTATGTCCCCTTAAATTTAATTTCTATAGAATTATGCAAAATGCTTACTGAATATGGGTTGCTCCCTCAGAGCGTTGTACTTTCTGCATTTCTTTAACATAACAAAGTACTTAAGCAATTTTTATAATCAATCAACCTTTTTTAAAAAAATAATTTACAATTTTTTAATAGAGCAAATTCAAAATTCGGAATATATTCATTGAGTACGAGTTTAGATGTTCCGTAGAGCCAAAGAAAGTTAAAAATATTTCGTGTTTTATTTGGGTCGATTTCAAAATAACATTGGATCCATTTGTTGGCCAAGAGGCTTCCAACTCAAATTAATATTCTGTCTGTTCAAGTTCTGAGTGATCCTTTTTTTAAATTTACTTTTTAACAATATGTATTTATATTTTTATAAGGATATGTACTTATATCTTTATAAGAATATGTATTTATATCTTCATAAGAATATGCTATGCATTTATATCTTTATAAGAATATGTATTTATATCTTTATAAGAATATGTATTTATATCTTTATAAGAATATGTATTTATATCTTTATAAGAATAGGCATTTATATCTTTATAAGAATATGTTTATATCTTTATAAGAATATGTATTTATATCTTTATAAGAATATGTATTTATATCTTTATAAGAATATGTATTTATATCTTTATAAGAATATGTATATATATCTTTATAAGAATATGCATTTATATCTTTATAAGAATATGTATATATATCTTTATAAGAGTATGCATTTGTTGTTTTAAATGATATTCCTTGAACCGTGTTAGCCTGTTTGTAGAAGATTGCGTGTTTAAATAATTTACCCTCCCTTTTTCTGTTATGTCTATTTCATTTTATTGTTTTATTTTTTCTTATAATTTGTTTATACTTGTTCTTTCATTTTTACATGTCACCCTATTCTAGAGAACATATTTAACCAGTGCGCGTTGCTTTTGCATTTCTATATATTTGTGTATTTGGAGCCATTTTTTTACTCTTTTGGTACCTGTGATAGTTAACACTTCGTATGCAAGTGCTAGATTGCAAAAATTTCATCTACATTATTTTTCGGTTTTGTCAGTATTTTTAATTATTTAATTCTTCGCCACCAAAGTTTATTTCTTCTCTTATGGCATCTTTGACAACTTTTGAAATTTTGAAACGAAAATTTTTAGCAGTTTCATTAAATATCTAAATTTTTCTTAATTATTTACTTTGTATTCGACTTAATTATTATTTGTCTTAACTTTTGATGTTGTTTCCATTAATGTTTCAACTTTATTAATTTTTAAAGCAAAATTTTTCAACGGGACTATTTCTTCGCCATCTTGTTTCTGCGTAGGAATTTGGCGTTGTTAGGTTTTGGCGTCTTCACTGGAAGCGTTTTCTGTTATGTAATTTTTTGAATTCCTTTGTGCTTGACTGAACGTGTGGTTGGAGTTTTTACAGCTGCGGGCCCCAGGGCCGTTGGGCTCCTGGAGGCGGTTAGGCCAACTGGGTGCTATCCTTTGCTGATATTTCTTATGTTTTGTAGAAGTAAAAATGATTGGAATCACCAGCTTCTTTTTCCAACGGTTTCTGCAAGAATTTTTGTAGATTGGGGTTTCAGCTATGCAATCTTTAGAGAAAAAGTGAGTTCATGTGCAGCGAAAAACGTCCGCCAATCTATGTAATCTGATGAAACTCTAGTAGCGTGAAAATCTGCAACGAATGTTCAGTTGCATTGAACGAGATTGATTATTGCTGAAAATGTCGTAGAGAATTGCAGGAGCGAAAAGCATCACAGCCAACATACTGGTGAACTTTCTGTGCATTTCAGATCAACAATTTTCGACGGCAACATTTTGCCTATTCTTTCAGAATTGCAGGAGCAAAAAGCATCACAGCCAACCATACTGGTGAACTTTCTGTGCATTTCAGATCTACAATTTTCGACTGCAACATTTTGCCTATTCTTTCAATTCATTAAATGAGATCTCACGTGAATTTTTTTAGTTTGCTTACACGTTAGAAAACGAGGTATGTTTTCACCTTCTTCAATGATGGCTCTAAAATTCATAGAGCAAGAAGTTTCAATGAAAGAATTTTAGCTTTTTTGATAATAGCGCTATTGTCTTTTGTTTCTCTTTTAAAACTGCAGCTGTTTTTATGTGTAATTTTATGTGAATTGTTCTTCTTGTCATTTTTGTGTGCATCTTAATCAAAATATATCATTTGTAAAATCATGACAGTAAAATTTAATCTTAACAATTATTAAATAAACAATATTTTAAAATCTAATTTGATTCTGTTTTAATTTTTATAATTTTATTTTCACAATTTGCAATGCACTATATGTTTTCAAATGATTTAATTTAGTGGCTAGGGTTTTCAGGATTGCAAAGGTAAGTGAATTATATGAGTATAGCTAGAATTGTTTATCATTGTGTTGTATATTTCAGTACCCATTATTGATTAAATAATTGTTATATATATAATAAACTAAAATTTATCATTGGGTACCTACCTTGCATTAACGTTTCATAATAATCCTAGCAACCCCATCCAATAGCAAGATTTATACTGATAGCTTAGAGTTCTTCCATTCCCCTACTTGAATGGCGCAGTTTTTCAAAAGAAAGAGAAAACATTGTGCAATGCTAGTTCAGCAGCAATCTTGTTGCTGTTTTTTCCAGAAATAGAATGCTTTTAAAAACAATTCCACCCACTTAAATCTTTTTTCCAATAGTTTTTAAATATGTCTTCTCTTTTTTGTCTCATAGTTTTGTTTTGTTTTCTTTTTAAAGATCCACACCAGGCCCTTCCCATTCACATCCATTTCAAACTGATCAGGAGCGAGCTCCGCTCTAGGAACGGGGATATGACGTGGCGTAGTAGAAGTAGTAACTTGTTACACTCAGAACTTGGCTAAACTACTAAAGGTATTTCTATTATATCTCTGGAAATAAATTCATTTTAAAAACCGCAAATCAAAAAATAGAATCGTTTGAAAGACACCGTGTTTGCTGATAAAAAAGTAACGATTACTTTTTTTAGATCCTTCCTGTCTATGTTATCAATTTTGGAGTGAAACCCATTATGATATCCATTTAATAATAGAATAAAGCCCATCAGTTGTAAAGCAAGCTTTTTATGTGATTCGCAGGTTCGTATAAAAAGTTACTAAAATATTTATTTGTGACTAACACCAAATATATCGCTCAAGTGGTGAATGGAATTCCAATTTCGTACTTCATATAGGATCAACTCGTCAGAATGCCAGGTTTTTCATTTGTGCCGAAAACCCAATTTTGGCTTTTTAAATGACGCGAGTTTATAGTTATTAGGCAAGGGTCTATAAGAGAAGAATTCAGGATGGGTGCAATTTTTGTATTTTAACTAAGTTTTCAATCCGTTTACCATTTTTTAAATTGGAATTATTGCGATAAGATTAAATTTGAACTGGTTAATTTAATGACAGATATCTCGAAAATTATAATGATCATTTTAATGTGACATTTAGGCAATTTCATGAAATTTAGAACCAAACCCAATTTCTGAAGATTTACCCAGCTTAATATAAATGTCCAGCTTCCTCCCTGTAATAAAATTACATTATAATCTAGATATTAACGAACTTTTCCCATAAAAATCCAGAAATTTCAAACGTTCTTACTGTCTGTGCGCCACGAGAAATCTCGCCGGCAAAATTGTCTAGTTTACGGCGGTCTCTACAGAAACTGGTTATCATAGGAAGAATCCATTTCGAGTAGGTAGATGTCCATTCAAGTTTGTTACATTGGGGCACTTAGCTCTGAATGGGAAGGAACGTAAAACTGCGGCAAAACCGAGAAGACGAATGATTAACTATAGCCGCAAACTGGCGCCAAGAATAAAATTAAACTCCGACTTTCGTCAGATTACTTCAATTCAAAATGGATCCTCCCTAGCATTATCAGTTGCTATAGTGACCGCCATCAACTAGAAAATTTGGCGGCGAGAGTTCTCGTGGCGGAGAGACAGTTTAAACTATTGAAAGCCATCTATATGCAGTTAGAATCACTTGAGAATGGTATGGCGACAAAAGAAGCTTGTAAATTTCTGAACCAATGTGAAAATGCGAAATGCGCTTCCATTTCGTTTTTTTATTTCTGCAACGGCAAGTCAAAGAAAACGAATAAATAAAAACAAACAGCATGAGTTCTTAGTAATAAAGCAGCTTATTGAGTTATATTGTGTTAACCCACGTGAGAACCTTTGGAATTTATGTATTGACAACCTCTCTAAACAGGCAACGGAAAAACATAGTTCAATTTATCTGAGGAATCCAATATTTTGGATTAAATCTATATATTTAAAAAAGAATTGCAAAGGCATAGGTCCAGTCCCCCAGGCCCAACCAATGGACCGATTTCGACAACTTATATTTCATATCGAAGCTTATGCTGCCTAGATTTGTAATCAATGGCTTTAGCCTCTACAACCGTCAATTCGCCAATGTATTCCTAGTCACAGGCTATTAATATTACGATCGAACAACCAGTTGCCGAAGCCGGCTAATTTAAAATGAGAAAGAAGATTATCTATGAGTGAAACTTCCAATGACATCAGTTTTTTTTTTTGGGGGGGGGGGGCTGATTTTGATAGCTTTCACTTACCAACCAGTTGCTAATTTGAAATAATGTGTATTACTGTACATTAAATACAATTAGAATTATTTTATTGTTATATAACTTATATTTCTTATGCATTTATATTAATTTATAATATTATTTTTGAAATCTGTATCCTCACATACTTAAGGCCACCCTGTAAATTTCTTTGAATAAAAATATATATATATATAAACAAAAAATTATAAAATATAAGAAAATTATATATAAATTATAAAAATATATAAAAATTATAAAATTATATAAAAAATATAAAAATTAAAAAATATAAAAAAACATAAAAAAGTTTTTGGTATTTTTTAGCTGGTGGGTCTCTCCTTGATGGTGCTCATGCCTTTAGATAAAACATCCTTTGTTTTGGCTACCGTCTGTTTTCCCGCAATGATGACGACAAGTAAATTTTACTGGCAAAGACTACTTTCCAATTTCCGGGATAGGTTCAGGCCACAGAGGAAAATTCTAATTCAGACCTTAAAGTCATTTTCCTTGACAGAAAACATATTCCAATTGGAATCCTTAGCGATACGTTTTTAATTTTAACGAATAAGCGATTGCGTTTTTCCATTAGGATTATTTTTTCCTTGGCTTATTTCTATCGTATGTTGATAATTTTGTTACATTTTAATGTCATTTACATTTTTGTTATTTCCTTCGGTTATTTTAAATCTTTCTCGCGTACTTAAGCTGGAGAAAATT
>BGPR01003450.1:112110-136757 GCA_013235015.1 Araneus ventricosus
CACTGATGATGAGGTGTTGCAGGACCCGAGATTAATCATAAGCTCTCAACATAACGAAAGAACAGTGAAATCCGCATCGAATCTCGAAGCCATTATTACAGACAGTTGTGTTGTTGCTTGACATTGCAAGTCCACATACCGCTGGACTGAACCTTGCGAAATTCAGACCCAGAGCACAGGTTGGATTTCAGTCAGAGAAGTCAGTAATAAATTACTATCGGAGAAGCGGTTAGCAAGGTGAAGTATATTGGCAGCATTTGGGTAGTACACACCTATCTCCCGCCGAGCTGAGGTGTCGGACAAATAGTTAGCGTCACATCTTATTCTCAGCATTTTCCCTAGAAGTAGGAGGGAAATCGGTACAGAACCGGAAGTTTGTGTGCACTATCCAACTACTCTGAGTGTACTTCAAGCCGCTAATCGCTTCATTGACATTTTGTGTCACAAATGACTTGTCCGACAAAAATCATGTGTGTGCATTGGACCTTAGCTAATTGGGTTTCGAAGTCCTGGAGCACCTTCTCAGCAGTACCTACTCAGTATGACGAAAACTTCACTTTTCTATGGAGAAGGTCGTGTAAGACTTAGAACATCAATGGTCAGAAGCCCATACGAATCCTCTGTTTGCGATAGCTCTTTCTTAATTAAAATGGACATGGACTATATTTCTTTTTCAATCATTTATTTTAAAACTTAACATAGGTATATAACAAAACAAAAGAGAGACTGTGGCTAAATAGTAATTAATCATATAAACATTAAACAGTGGAAATAAACCACATTTAAGACTATACGATCTCGCTTAGTAGGAGATACAAATATAGACATTTAATTCACAATACCTCGCTTGATAGGAGGTAAATATGGTCTCCTGCTTAATAGAGGAGCACCGGCTTTTGAGTCTAGCTATCAACAACTCTTCGATAGAACTAGTGGGTTTGTCTCTTCGCCACCCACTTGGGGAAGGCGCTGCAATAGAGACTCAACATCCTCTTCTCTGAGGAAATACACGAGCTTGTGGATAGCTGGACTAAAAGCATGGCGCAGGCAGGACAAAAAACTTGGAAACAGGACAGGTACCCAAGGGTTCATATAGACATCATATCGATAAGTTCTGTCTTTATGAACCCCTTGGGTACATTTGACTGCTGAGACTCGTCATGCACTTATTTTGTCTAAGGTACTGACGAGAATTTTAAGTCGACATGCAGACTTAGACAATATTTAACCTACCAGCAGTCGCATGTATGTAGGAGATACTTATATCGGGCATCCTCCCACTGAGGGGGGAGGGGGCGGCGGCACCGAGAGTACCCGGATATGAGCTACCGCCGGAAAGCGGGAATTCGCTTCCCCTGTGGGTATAGTATTGGTGGTCCCTGGATCCCCCCACCAGTACATACCTCCTTGGAGGGGTCGGCCTGGTGATAGGCTATTAGAACTCCGACCTCAGAAATAGAGCTAGTGCAGCGGCTGTCATTGAGATGATCCGGATGCTTCGGCATCGTGGGGGTAGATCCAGTTTCTCTGGTTATATCGTGCGTTGTATTACATATTTATCTCGTTTTCATAAAGGAACGACTTAATTTTTATTTATATAATCTTTGTTTAGTATGGAGTTAATAAATACACATTATATAAGTAAAAGCTGCATTGATTTTTTTAAAGTTGTATCATATAAATATGTGATACGATACACGATATTTCTCCTATTTTCGCATGACTGCTAGAAGGTTATCAAGTGCATTCTTCTCCATAGAAGAGTAATTGGTATCAATTGCAACAAGTGTTTCTTTCAGTCCTTGAATGAACCTTGTTTGTGACACACTGCCACATAATGTAAATATAAGTATTTTAATAAGTAATATATTTCATGAAAGTGATAAGGAAAGTTTTAATAAAAGAGGAGACTTTGAGAAATACGATGATGATTCCTACAATTTATTTATTTTCATTTCATTTCTTTCATAAATTTATATTTGATTTACTATTCTAATTACTATGGATATCATATTGTTCAAATAAATAATTTTTTCGCCCAAAATCCACTTATTTTATATAATATTCCATGCATAAGTAAATTAAATCTGTTACAAACGAAAAATTCGTTTCAAATTAATTCAGTACCCAAAGGGTTAAGCACGTAGTTTTCTTTACCTAAAGTTTGAAAATGAAATGGGGTTAATTTTTTACTTCTCCTGATGTATTTCTTTAATAAGATTTTGCTGAATAATATTTAAAAATGCTCATAATATTTATAAATAACTAAATAAAATATTCAACATTAAAACTATATAAAATATTAAAAATACGTAATTCCATGTATTTCACTGACAGAGAGTAACTTTCGCATACTTACTAAAAAATCGAAGTTTTTAAATCAATCCTCTTTATGATTGCTCGTTCTCTTTTCCATTGAGAAATACAATTTTTCCGCTGTATAAATAAATCTTTCCCCTCAGTTTATTTCTAACCCAAACGTTGCCATTTTTTCTATGATTTTCCGCAAGAATTATTTTACTCGGTTACTCCACGCCTCTATGCGTGCCATTAATCACCTTCCTGGACTGAAAGTGGTAAAAAAGGCTGTTGATGACAAACACTAGTAAGTAAAGAAACACATTTTTCCTCTGAAGCAAAGTGTTACAAATAATGGAATTGCAGTTTTTTTCATTCGAGCAAATCATTGAATAAGTAAGAACATGGATTATTCTTAACAAATTGTTATTGACGGAGATCGAAAAAAAAAAAAAAAAACACTCCAATTCATTTTCTTCCTTACATAGCATACCTTGCGGTGAATGTTTTTTTTTGTTATTTAGAAAAGAAATTTTATTAACCCTGGTTTTTGTACATGCAACATTTTACTGCTTTACTTTCTAATAGTCCGCGTCTATTTTCAACTTGAATAATTATTACTAAAATAGAATAAATTTTTTAAAGACGATTTTAGTGTTCTAAAAAGATTTTTAAAAACTATTCTTTTTAGTGATATTCCAAAGTAGAAACCAAAAATAGTAAGAGCTTGACAGGGTGATAGAAATGCCGTAAGTGAATTGGAATTTTAATCACATAAATAAATAATTTTAATAAAATAGATTATAAATATAATGCTTAGGATTTTCTTTCTTATCACAGGCATTGTGATTTAATTTCTTGATGGTATTATTTTCAGAACGTCAGGCCCTCAAAACTTTTGTTTTCACCTCCATAAAAAATCCATTTCCTATTCTTTAGTTTACTAATAAAATTATCAGCTTCATTATACAAATTGCTAATATTGTTGCAAAAGTCTTTCTATGGGTGTGTGGTGTAAACAGTCCAACACGCAGGATAATGGAGAATGAAGGTTTATTTACAATTATGCAGGAAAACACGTAGCACAGGTAGAGGAAACAATAGTTCTTGCACAGATTACCAATGTAAACAGACAACAATTCACAGGTAATAACAGTTCATAACTTTGATATTTAACACCACAAACAGTCAGCAAATAAATAGTAACGACAATAACTGTACTTTCAATAACGCTCAGCTCACCAGCTTCCTAGCTCGCACTGCGGACGAAACTCTAAAGTCGTTCCGAATGGATCAACGCAACCCGCTCGGCGTCTAACAGCTTACTAGCTCGCATAGCGGATAGAACTCCAAAGACATTCGCGCTCCAAGGCGATCCCAGTCGATCAACATCCGTCCGTCATCAAAGCGCTCTCCTTATATAGTCTCCCGCGGCAGACATTGACGTCACATGGAATCATCTAGTACATTCAAGCGTATCTCCTCTACTAATAGAGGTATTGAGAAGATTCCAGCACCTTTGAGATCCCATATTTCGTTGCAAAAGTCGCCAAATTTGCCGCCAAGGTCAGGGGTCCAGACGTGGGTGTTGCCGGTCATCTCATACTTACCCCTGTGAAACTCTCTTCCCAACCATAAGACTCACATTGCTTTGTAACAATATATTTATTATGAAAATTTTACTAAAATGACTTAATATTTTGATCGTATTGCTTTTGGCACATCACATTCTTATGATTTTTGTTTCCACCTTCAAGAAATCTCCATTTTCTACTGTTTAGTTTACTAATAAAAGCGTTTTTTTTCCAATTTTTCAGATTCATTACGCAAAATGCAAATATAGTTAGCACTAATCTCCTGTTAAAATAGCTTAGTGTCTTTATTGTATTGTTTTTAAAGACTTACAGTATTACGACTTTTGTTTCCAACTCCAGAAAAAATTCTATTTTCTATATTTAGTTCAATAATAAAAACGGATTTGTTTCTTAATTTTTTCAGTTCCATTACGCAAAGTACTAATATATTTAGTATGTAGATCCTGTTAAAATGAAATCAAATTTATTCTTATTATTATATAAATATGCGCTTTGAAGTTTTGTAAAAATGCATTTCGAATACCTTTTATGCACTTTTCGACAGTAATAATTTCTTAATGTTACATATACCAGGAAATTTTATTCTTTACTGCAATGTTTAATTAATTTCAATAACGTTTCATAAGTAAAGAGGAGACAGAGAATGCGGAATTATTTCAAATAAATTATAATCCAAAGAATTTTTCCAATTGGAACTAATTTCTAAGTTTATAAATATAACCTAGCAACCTTCTACGAAATTTCTAAGGAATAACTAAAATTACAAACTAAATAAGTCTAAGAAACTGATGGACCCCAAAGGGGATTCATTCCATGTTCTTGGGAATAATCACTTTTTGTGTGAGATGATGAGATAGTTGAGAATTGATAGAAGATAGTTAGAACTTTCTTCATCATCCCAACAAGTAAAAACCAAACGGCATCAATCTTTGTCAAAGCCTAACGGCAAAAAGCTTTCATTCCCTAGATTATCGCCTAGTTAAATGATTCTCGCAGATGGGAGACTACCATTTACTTCAATTCCCCTGAGCTTCAAGATTGTTGATTAAAACAGTTTCATACACTTTCTGTCTCTAATAGTTAAAGAGGAATCATTTTCCAAAGTATATTTTTTGATCTAGGAAGTTAGACTATGCTCTTTGTTGTCCAGTCTTTTTTTGCCTTGGTTATCAAAAGATTGATTTTCGTAGTAATAACTGCTTTATGAGAATTTCGTTCAGATTCGTTTCAGACAAGAATATACGGTTTGTAAAATAAATGAGCATTTTGATTAATTGTTGCAGCTGCGTTTACTTATATAAATAATTCAGTTGCATAACGCAGAAAACTATTTAAAGTCTTAACATGGAATGTACATAAATATTATTGCGAACCTGTAAGTATGCTTCCCAGCCATTATAGTTCTATAGTTGGAAAGATACATTTACAGAGGTTCTTATTAGCTATAGGGAAATGGAAGCCAACGACCCCATTGACATTGGCGCCAAACTTGGCGATTATTTTGGGGACGAAATGTAGGTCCTCAAAAATGCTAGAATTTTCTTGATAACTCGATTAGAATCAGAGATATACAGAATATCTTAGATGATTCTATGTGACGTTACATCCTGACGGGAAGACTATAAATACCCGGAGTTGCTAAATGATGGCGAACGTCTTTCGGAGTGTGAATAATCTCTTCGAAATCCTATTTGCATTGTGAGTCAGCTGTCTGACGCTGAGCGCTATTGTTCGTGTTATTTCTGTTATTATTAGTAATTTGAAATCTTTGTTGCTAATTTGTGCATGTGTCGTTTTTCCTGTTATCTGTACTTCGTGTTTTCCGGAATATTCGGGAATAAAGCTTCATTCTCCATTATCTGGCTTGTTGGACTTCTTCACCGTACACTCAAGGGATGATTCTTTGTGACTTTATAGATTAAAATGCTGAAAACTAAACAAGTAGGTAGAGCATGATTGATTTTTGAAATGAAAAAAATGAAATTGAATTTAAATGAATGAATGAATAATTGAAACATGATTGATTTTTAGTGAATTCAAACATTAGATATAATTGGATGATTTTACTTACTAAGAATTAGATTTTTATTCTGGAATGAGATATAATTGATTGATTTTAAAGGTTACGTTTCCAAATCATTTGTTTTTGGATAAATATTAAATTAAATTAAAGTGCATCACTGAAAACTTTTTTCAATAAATATAAACACTAATAATTAAGGACAAATTTTGCTTTTTAGTACACAAAATATATACATAACAGTTGCTTTCTGGTCAACAATTGTTCAGCATCGATATTTTGATGCATTTATACGTTTTAGACTTCCCAGCGTCCAACATAGCCTTTTCAGAATTTGTGTCAGTCTGTTTTTTGTGAACATAATTGCTCATAAATATAACGAGCTAGTAGGATGAAATTTGGTTTATGGTTTTATTACGAAAATTGAAAATGGGTGAAGATGTGAATCAAATATCTCAAAGGATTGACGTCTTACTATTCGAGTGTTGTTAACACGATAACTCAAAAGCATAACGAGCAAGTTGTATGAAATTTTGCATATGGTTGTATTATCAAAATTGCAGACCTGTATCAAGTTATGCATTGTATTTGTCAAAACGGCTAACTTCGGTACCATTCGAGTGAATGCAAAAATGATAACTCAAAGACACTGCAAGATAAATAAGTGAAATATTGCACGTGGTCTTCACATTAAAATTGTAGATTTATATTAAATTTTGGGCAAAATGTGTCCCCAGGAAGAACTGAATATGCATTTGGGCCCAAAGAAAAATGGTTCAAAATGCATACTCAACTACGAAACTAAACACAAAACAGGACCCTGGTATAAGTTTAAGAGACAGACGAAAATAAAATACTCTTCTATCTCTTTTCATAAAGATGAACATGAAGAAATATACAAAATAATTGTTTACTCTATTACTCTGTTTCATTAATACTACAGTAGAGTCTCCCTACAACGAAGTCTCCCTACAGCAAATTTCTCCCTATAACGAAATTTTTAATAGGAATGTTAAATAATATTCAAAATATTCTCCATGTAATGAAGCGGTTGTCTCCTTACAACGAATTTTTTCAGACCTTTATCTTTTCGATTTTTGTCATTTTTGAAGAAAGTTGCTAATTTCTGTGCAAACAAATCGCCTGTTTCTGGAACCACTCGCATTGTTCATTCCAGCGATAATACATAACAAAAGAATGCTATGTGAAGGGTAATGCAGTTGTGGGGACCTGGGTTTCTACAGAGGGAGCAACATTTCTACGGGTCAGGATTCTAAGAATCGGGATGGAGTGGGGGTGGAAACAGCAAATGGATGTGACAATACGCATTTTATGTTTATCCATACTAGTACATATTATTCTCTAAATTGGTGAATTATCTTCACTTTTGGGCATTTTATTTATACAATAAAAATTAGTATAATTTTAACCAATTTACAATAAATATTACTCCATTTTTATTAAAAGTCATAATTAAATATTTTTGAACTTATCGCACATACTAAAAGGTTTATAACATTTACTTAAATAACTGCAAAAATCTCTAATCTCAGTATAACGAAATTTTCTATATAGTGAATTTTTCAACTGGAACCAAGAGATTTCGTTATAGGGTATTTGACCTATTATTATATTACTCTAAACTTTTTCGGTGAATGGACAGATGTGGATTTAAAAAAAAAATATTCATTTAGAAGAATGGTTAATAAAGTCAAGATTTCAACTACAATGTGCATAAAACAACCTAAATACTTTAATTAATTAATTAGATAAAATTATGATGATACCAAAAAGTTTCACATATTGTTTTCTCTTTTTTTCATCCATAACCAATTAACGCTAAAAATAATTAAAATAAAAATAAACAAGTCTTTTTTAATTGGTGCTTCAATCTTTAATTATTTAATATTGAAACAACTTCAGTTACAGATGCTTTATTCCTTTGCATAAAGTATTGATATCATTTTTATACTTTAACTATATTCACTACTTTTTAGCGCGGAACAAGATAAGAACAAAATTCATGATAACACTGGAGTTTTTTATGGAATACTAAATAACCTTCGGAGTTTGCTATAAACGAGTGAAATAAACTTTTAAACGCGAGAAAACTGATGCCCAAATACCAGAGGAGTAAAAAAATGTAATAATAAAAACACATCAAACGCAAAACAAACATTAATAATAACAGGTTCTTCTTTTACCAGTATTTTTAACGAAAAATATATTCAATGATTTCACTTTTGCGTGACAACACACACTCAAATAACGCAAAATCTCTTCAACTCCGAAGATGAATATAAAAAAAAATATAGAAACCGAAAAACAATGCAGATTCCAGCTGCTTGTTTAGGTAAACATTGTGCATATGTTTATTCTAGTAGAAACGGGAAGTTAACGGGCATTTGTTTATTCGGTTATTTTCGAACGCTTATTCTTTCTGCCGTGCTTGAACCCGGGATTGTTTAAAATGTGGAAAGAATAAAACAGATAGTTTTGTTTTAAAAAAACAAAAGGAACAAAAGAATGTCGTATTTCATGGCAGCTTCAGCATCCATTTTTGTTTCTTTTCTTTCGTATAAACTGAAACCAAAGCGGAAATTCTGTGTCTTCTGACAATACCAATAAAATAATGGTATTATGTAAGTACCATTGCCGTAGCTTTAAAATAGAATATATCGTATGTTATATATGCAGTTTCCTTATACTTTTTTCTCGATTTATATTCAGTCGGTAATTTAATCTATCCAACGAAAATTTAAATAACAAAGTGATGTATCAAGTTACCAGATAAGCAAAGGCTCAGAAATAATTAATGTAACTTAGCAGGGTAAAATGATTTTTTTAATTGCTTTATGGAGGGAAATTTATAAATAATTTTATACTTGTATACCAATTATTCTTGGTAACATTTTAAGAAGTGGAGAGATACAAAATTTAGACAAAAATCATTCATTTCTAAATTTAAGTTTCTTAAGGATGATTCTCCATTAATAATCAACATCAATAACCAAAAACTTAAAATCCAATAATAATAACCAAATTAGATAAAGCTTTTCAAGGATGTTTCGTAATAGTAACAAATTTGCAAATAAGCTCTTTTTAATGAAACTATTGCAATTTTATTTTGATTTTCAATTTTACTTCAAAGAGGAAGTATATACTTGATATTTTCTTGAGCATTGAGTTGCTCAGTGTGAATATGGAATCTAAATATATTCATTAAACAGATAGTTTAATATTTTTCACTACCCTAGCCTATAAATTGTCATCAAGATTTTCATCCACAGAATAAAAGCAAGATTTTGTATCTTACCTTTTCAAAATGGACACTTAAAAACAATAAATTTCACTTTCTTAGAATCTTTCAACAGATTATAAGTTTGTCATGGTTAAACCACAGACTAAAATTGAAAAGGAAAAAACTATTCATAAAGACTTTTCATAAAAACTATTCATAAACTTTTTGCGGTAATATCATGTCCTTTTTAAGAACTATTCGAAAGGACTTGGAAAGGACTTCGTGTTTTTTCCTTCTCTCCTTTTATTAATTAAGTTTTTATTTTATTATCATTATTATTTCTTGTAACCCCTGCTTCCACTTCCTCTCCACCTAAACCTATTATAAAGAATCATAATGATTCTAGATACGGGACATGAAGTGGTGTTATATATAGAGAAAGTGTTTAAGTGTGCCGAACCATTTTGTCTTGAAATCAGCTCAAATAGCAGTCCAGATATAAGTTAATTCAGCTGCGCTATGCCATGATTTAAAATATCAATATTTTCACCCCTTTAGTTATTATAATTAAAGTTCACCTATTCAGAAATGCTTAAAGCTGGTACCATGGCTTCAAACGTAACATAATTTCAATCGTATGTAGTACAAGTGATGCATTCTGTGATTTTTGCAGATATTTTGTAAATAAATCAAGTATAATTCATTCCATTATTGTTAAAAGCTAATACAAATAACTGTAGAGACAGAACATAAAAATCTTCAGATAGCTTGACCAAATTTATTTTTTATTTTTTAATTATTATTTTTTTTTTGCTTCTTGTTCTCACAGAGAACATCTGTTGCGTTATATGCTAGTGAGATTTTGTTCCCCTTAGAGCCATAAAACGGGCTTCTGAATAAGTTAACTTTAATTATAACAATCCTGAACTTAACAAAACATAATCAAAAGATGTTAAATCAATATTAAATACTTTTATCATCAGAAATAATATTTAGTCAAGATACCCTATTTTTATCTAGAGTAAAGATGATTTAAAAATCATATTAGTGTAAAATAAAGAATCGTTATTTATGATTTAAAATAGGCTTGATGGTTGTGTCAAATACTAACCCACGTTTCGAGGCATCTTCGATTGTACCATTCACTGCAGATTCTTGTTTTCGTAGTCGTAAATTGAAAAAAAAACCCCACTTATGCACAAAATAGGTCAGATTGTGAAAATTATTCCTTTTATTATTAAAGCAAATAGTTAATAGTTATCCTCTTGGGACCCCGCTTCCATTTTAATGGATATTTGTGTTTTATCTACAAAAAAGTGCTGCTTTCCATTTAATACCGCTGTCCAATGCTTTGAAAATATCTTGCGCTTCGGTTCTTGGAAACATCTATTAATTATGCATTATTAATTATATTGATTAATTAATTTATTAATTATAATAATTAATATATAATTAATAAATCAATTATATATAGTGTTATAGAATCCTATCAATAGTATTAATCCCGATTTTTGTAAAAATTGGTCAAAAATTATACCTTTGCGTCTCAAGAGGATATGAAGGCAGAAAAAGCTTTATTTGAAAAGTAGTTTGAATAATAGAGAAACACTGATAACACTCACCACCTCTGACGTGAACTTCCCTGCTGAGGATAGTCCCAACATTGCTGGCAGCCAAGCACTGATACACGGTATCGTGAACGTCCTGCCTGTAGTCGGGCTTCGAGAAGGGCGGGAATACTAAAGTGCCGTCAGATCGCAAGTGCCGTAATCCTGGCACGTCTTTCACAGCAGTGCCATCCCTTGTCTGCCAGGTGATTCTCGGACTTGGGATGCCGTCGGCATTGCATCTCAGCTCTGTGCCGCTGCTGTTCGAAAATTCTATCCTTGAAGGAGGCTCATTTCGGAAGATTGGCCCTCTGGCATCTTTTCTCGCCGATTCGCAGCCTCCTGAAACAAATGCAACAGGTCATTGTTTTGATACAGAATATAGCTACTTATGGATGAATTAAGGGTAGATAGGACTCTTAAACCTCGAAAAAATAGGTGAAATTGTCAAATTCGTTACATTATATCTCTGAAACAATGCAATTCACAAACTCACTTTTTTCTAGAAAAATACCTGTTCTTTCTCTTATAATACACACATTTTAAAACCTTTACATTGGAAGTATTTATTTGAGATAGTAATAAATATGGGTATATTTTTGTAGAAAAAAGAGATAGTCACTTTGAGGGCATGATTACAGATAAAATATTGGTCTAAACATAATTTTTGGGGTATCTAATTAACCCAAACAGTCTATTTAAGAAACTGAACCACAATTTATTAACAATTAATTTTAATTTCTATTTTATATACCAATTTAAAATAAAAAGTTAAAAATAGTTAAAATTTCAACTTTTCTTACACCCCGAAGAAACTTCTTTGGAGAAAATATGTACAAAAATTGTGTTTCAATTTGTAGAAAATAGAACAAAACATATTTATTAAAAATTTTATACAAAAATATTCAACAGTTATTGATATATTGTGCACGCAATATAAAAAAAACACAGAGAGAGAGCTTTGAGATATAGCTATTTAAAAATATGGCCATTTTCAATGTTTACGTTGAGCAACTGATGCATTTTCCACCATAACGTTCATAATTATGGGAATTTTTTAACGCGTATTGTTTTAAATTGATCAGAGAAGACTGGGGAATAACATATATTTTTTTCGTAAAATCGAAAATTTCCCCTTAAATTTAGACTTCATACAATTAGAATAGTAATTCGGTTCTTTACCACTCGACAACAATATTTCATAATATGCCGTATTTTTTTAGCGCGACTACCAATATGCAGATGTGTCCAAAATACCATTCTTACATTTCGTGGTATGCAACTGCTGTGTATGCCATTTTACATGCGCATTTTTGTTGTTGCAGCGTTAAAGATATATTCTTCAAATAATAAGGCTGCTCTATATTTTCCTTTGGTTGCTTATTGAGTCGAATTCCGCTTATTTCCGTACCTTATAACAGTAAAGACACGTTATAAAATGCGCCATTAATAGCAATCTTTTATTTCATGCCTTACAATTCTTGTGCATGGCTTTTAGCACGCGAATTTTAATTGCTATTGCGCTAAAGAAATAGTGGCACAATTAAGCTACTCTATACTTACCTTAATTGCATATTCGGTTAAACTCTATTTATACACTTACTTAATAAGCATAATTTTGTATTTTATTTTACGTTGAAATTCCTACGCTTTTTAACGTTACATCGGCATACTATGGTTTTTCTACGAAATCTATAATTTTCTTTGCTTCCGTTTTGCGGGGTTTAACTCGTTTACTCTCATAGAAGTGCTGTAAAATCCTGATTTTCTCTAAAATCGTACGAATATTTATTATAAAATGTGCAAATCACAGAAGCATCCTTACGTTTCGCGACGTACAATTTCCGTGCACGACATTTTTCAGGCACATTTTGGTTTTTGCAGTGGTAACGAAAATGTGACAAATTCTGAAAACAATTAAATTGTTTTTTTTTCCCTTTAATTGCACATCTCGTCGAATGCCGCTAAATTCCTTACAAAACAATAATGATTAGACATAATATATTTATTAAACTCAAAGGAATTATAACAATTCCTACGATTTTAGAGTAAATCAAGGTTTAACAGCACTTTTATACGAGTAAACTAGTTAAACCTCACAAAAGGGAAACAATGAAAATTATGTAATTAGTAGAAAAACCGTAGTATGCCAATGTAATGTTAAACAGCATCGGAGTTTCAACTTAAAATAAAATACAAAATTATACGTCTCATGTGGCTAGTATTTAAAAATTATTTAGTTGTTTTATTGAATATCAAGTCAATTAAAAATGTATTTAAAAGTTAGTTTTGACAATGATTTAGTAATTTTATGAAGGTAATAGGAATGCAACTAATTAGAATTCTCTTTAAAGCACACATATTAAACGAGACTTGAATTTAACGACATCCAAATACTATATAATTTGAAAGTTAATGTCAAACTACACTCCCTTAATGCATTACATAGCTTCATAAAACAAACTGATATATCTAACTAGAAAAAGAAACATGACAATTTCAAAAACAGTCCAGTTTCTTTTATTAGAATATCAGCATAAATAGAAACGACACTTTATATCCTGAAACAAAAAGAATGGTCGGTCGCGGGATGGGAGTTATTCGAGTTAAATTTATGGTCAATTAAATTTAAACATTTGCATTTTTGAGGAAGGTATATCAATCCAATTACAGAATGTATATTTGTTTCTGTTTTAACCGGAGGCCATGAAATACGAAGCACAGAGCAGATAATGGCTATTACTACTGCGCGAAAGCTTCATTATGGGTTTTGGTAACACATTCTTTCCAAATTATGTGCTTTAATGAGGCAAATGTAAATGGGAAGTTGTAAAAAAAACAGCGTGCGCCATGTTTATGGAATTAAGGGTTTTTCCTGTACAGTGAAGGAAATGACGACAAAAACTGAAAATTACGATAAAAACATACGAGCTATTTTTATTAATGGTTCTTTTCGAGAATATGACGCCTTAAAAACATTTTTTTTCGCCAAAAAAGTTGGAAGACTTGTTTTGTATCCACATTCACTTCTAATGGAATTTTTTTGTGAGCGTTATTTTAGTTTTATTTTGAATACAGCTGCGATGTACAAAAAGAGAAGAAAAAAAATGGCGGAATAAAAAAAAAATCGTCTGGTAATAATAACGCCATTTTAAAGCTATTGGAATTTTTATTTACAGTGATAATGAGTCGAGCATTTTTTTGTCTCTGTTGCCGTTTCAATATTTTTTTCTGTATCTAGTCAATCAAATGAGTAAGTTTTGTGTTCTATTTGCTTTTTAAATCTTGAGGGCAAAAATAATTTTAAGCAGCTAAGAATGTTTTAAATTCCGGTTAATTAATTCTTTTTTGACGCTTATTAGTAACCAAAATTATTTTTTTCTTTAGATATATGAAGAAAAAGAATTTCAATTTGTATGTTTTTTATACATCTTTATTTTGAAAGTATTTTTTACATAACCTTTATTTTGTAGATTGGCAGTTTTACATTATTTAAGATAACTTTAATTTTTACTTCCATTCGTAAGCATATTGTTATTGATAATTCAAGAGAGAAACAATTTTATATACTAGGTTGAATAAAGAAGTTAAACTTTCATGAAATTTAAAAACATTTTGTATGGCAATTTATTTCTGCTTCTTTAGTTTCGCAAGTAGTATTGCACAAATTTAATCTTTCGGAATTGCAAATGTTATAATAACTTTTATCGTACAATGGTATTAAGGTATTGTTTGTAAAGAATGGTTTCAAAATTCGTGATTTAGAATATTTAAACTTAAGAGTTTTTAATAAGTAACACATAACAGAAGCCTAAGTTACATATTACAGATTATGAATTGTTATATTTGAGTTAATAAAATTTTCATCTTATTTTCTAAAACTATTAATATAAGACATTTTTTAAACATTGGATTGATCATAAACCTCTGTCGTTTGTAAATTTAGATTGAGAAAGTGAGTACCGAATATTAAAAATATTTTGTATTTGGACATTTTATTCTGTCACAAGACGAAGGAGTTTTATGCATTACGTTGCCATGAAAGTTAAAAAGATGTTATTTCTTCATTTTATCATTGTATGATTTTGTACCAATCATGGTAGACACGCACTCACACCCACACGAACTCACGCACTCACACCCACACGAACTCATGCACATGCACACACCGGAGAAAGAGAGAGGGATTTGCATATAAAAATAGCTTTCACAAATTTACTTTGCGAGGCTTTGAAGAATATCTGTATAAAGAATATATCATCTTCTTTTGCTGAAACTCAATTGGTAGATATCCATCCTAAACATTTCCGGTGTATGAACTTTGATCCCTACATTGTATGAGTCTTTTTTAATCGCAGGTTTGAAAATCTATTTAAGAAAGTGTATAACATTCTGGGAAAAATCAGTTGCAATTGTTTAAATTAAATTTTTAATTAATATTTATAAAAATATATTCGAGTTACATAATTCAACTTTCTGTATTAATATCTTTCCTAATTCAGGGAAAAATTGTGCTGAAGTATTTACATCATTAAATAACTCAATATTCGTTTCCTGACCCCAAAATGATAAATGTCAGTGGAAGAAATCCGTATCACTGCTCATCAAAGTATTAAAGAAACGCAAAGTACATTTTAATAAATAATTTTTTTAAAAACTTCAGTTTTAACAAGACAGAAAAGCTGAAGCCACAAGTTATTACGATTTGAGAACGTATTCTATAGAATAAAAGCATTTTTTTGATATTGGCAAAAGCATCTAAACTGCCCTATAAGTTAAAAGGCCCTAACTCCAACTTTTTTCGAAATGCTTTTTTGTATCGTTTCCGAATCGGTCTAAAAAATACACCTTTTTTATGATATTAGAAAGCCCTATATCCAATACAGTGATCATTATATTGAAATTTATGTTGCCCTAACTCCAGTTTGAGGTTGTTTTCGATAAAAGGAGGCCCTATGTAACAAACAAATACTACTTGGAGTTAGGGCCTTTTAACTTATCAGGGCAGTAAAGCAATACTAACAAAAAAAAACATGTTTTTAATATTGGCAAATATCAGTTTCAGGTTAGCATAAAAATCTTTTAAATCTAGAGCATTTGTAAAAGTAAAACTTACTGCGCTGCACGAAGCATTGTAGTTAAGACAACTATTGATTTAAAATAAATTTATTAATTTAAACTTTAAATTCTTTCTTAATTCAAAGTCAAAAATGTACTAAGGTATTAAATGATATCAAATTTCTCAAAATTAGTTTTTAAAACCAATAAATATCAGTGAAAAAATCTGCATTACTGCTCGATATAGAGTTAAAGAAATGCTAAGTAACTTTTCGTAAATCAGGAAAAAACTTCAATTTTAACCAGGCAGGAAATGTTAAATTCAAAAGTTATAACGAACTGAAAGTAAATTTGTGGAATAAAAGCATTTCTTTGATACTGGAAAAAGCATCTAAAATAAAACAAGATGCGTTTTCAGATATTGGCAAATATCAATTTAAGGTTAACCTATAATTCTTTTAAATATTTATTAGTCTAGACCATTTTAAATGCATAAAGCTGTTGCTCTGCAGGAAGCATTTCAGCAAAGACAACTATTGATTTAAAATAAATTTATTAATTTAAACTTTAAATTCTTTCCTATTTCAAAGTCAAAAATGTACTAAGGTATTAAATTATATTAAATTTCTCAAAATTAGTTTTTGAGCCCAATAAATATCAGTGAAAGAAATCTGCATTACTGCGCGATATAGAGTTAAAGAAATGCTAAGTAACTTTTCGTAAATCAGGAAAAAACCAGGCAGGAAATGTTAAAATCAAAAGTTATAACGAACTGAAAGTAAACTTGTAGAATAAAAGCATTACTTTGATACTGGAAAAAGCATCTAAAATAAGATGCGTTTTCAGATATTGGCAAATATCAATATAAGGTTAACCTATAATTCTTTAAAATATTTATTAGTCTAGACCATTTGTAAAAGTATAAAGCTGTTGCTCTGTACGAAGCATTTCAGCAAAGACAACTATTGATTTAACCTACAAACATCCACGTAAAAGTCGAAATGAAATCAGTCAAGAAGAAAATGTATATTCGCATATTCACCCTTCACTGAACAGTCACATCCAATAAATGCATCAGCAATCATTTATGATTTAACCCTTTCCGGCGCAAGGCATTAAATTTTCTGAAATATGAAAAACACATCATGAATGAGTTTAATTTATAGTCTAGATATTAGATTTACATTTTTAAAAAACTTGCCTAATTCCGAGGAAGGGGATCGTCCCCCTTTGGGGATACCCCTGTCATATGAGGACCCCTTTGGACACAGCCATCTTGAAACTCTCAAACAATAATGTTGAATCTTACACAAAATCATAAATTAAAATTTCAAGAATATTGGAAGAAAATGGTCAAGTGAATTTGCTTAAATTGTAAACGTCAAGAACTCAAAAAAATTCCTATCTCCGAGTCAAGAAGTTTCGGCATTTTAAATCTATAATTTTTTCCAAAATGAAAGCGATATTTCCTCGTGCTGCCATCTACATTCTAAAAGGAGAACTATCAGCTGCCTTTTTCCACAGTTTTCCGGGTTTCAAAGTGGAAAGAGATTTTCTTAGAAAATTTTAAAGGTGGTGTTCTCTTTTGCGACCACCGGGCCGGAAAGGGTTAACAATAAAATTTCAAAATCTGCATTGAAAAGAAAATACCTATCTCCAACTCTAAAGAGTATTTTAAGTGAACCGTAAGATGATTGACTGATAAGAGTTGAAGGGAAAAAAGTCCTACACCGATGGAAAAGGGATTTTAAAAATAGCGTCATAAGGATAAAGATTTAACAAAGTACCATTCCAAGAATGGCACAAAAATCGATTCTGGGATAGATTTTTTCCCTACTTTAATCTCTGTAGTTTCAATCCAAATGCTTTTGTCTGTAGTGATTTTTTTTCTGGGATAAAGCACTTTAGTTCCCTACGACAGCGTTTCTTTCGAAATCTTTAATTTTTAATGTTTCAGTATCAAAAAGTATTTTTCATAGGAAATAATACATTTTTACTTGAAATGTTATTTTTTGGTTCGAAAAGAATGGCAATATATCTATGTTACAGTCTGAATTCCAACGATCGATTCATCTGCTACATTTTATCATGCAAACAAAATGAAAGCTTCAGATTGGCAGATGAAAGCTGCATTTCTTAAAGTTTCTTTTGCTTTCGTGGAGTGAAAACTTTGGCAGCTAAGATGTTGACATATTTTGAATAACTCTGGCTTATTTATCGTGACAAATAGTTCAGGCTTGTATATTAGATAAAATATTTAAAAGTTTATCTCAAGATATATTTTTTTGCATTTTTACATGTGTAAAAAATGGAAATATACCGTATGTTACAGTTTGAATTCTAACGACCGATTCTACTGCTACAAACAAACTCAATACTTCAGACTGGCAGTTGAAAGCTGTACTTTTCCGACTTTCTCTTGCTTTTGTAGAGTAAAATTTTTGTCAGTTGAGATGTTTGATATATTTCGAAATACTCTGATATATCTGATATATTTATCGTGACAAATAGTTCAAGCTTGCATATTAGATAAAATACTTAAATATTTATTTCATAGGTTCATTTTTTACATTTTTTATGTGCATAAAAAGTTGCAATATATCGTATGTTACGGTTTGAATTCTGTCAAACGATTCATCTGCTACATGTTTTCATGAAAACAAAGTGAAAGCTTCAGAATGGCAGTTGAAAGCTGTATTTTTTCGAGGTTTTTTTGCTGTAGTAGAGAAAAATCTTTGACAACTAAGATGTGTGACAAATTTTGAATAACTCTGGCATATTTATCATCACAAATAGTTGAAGCATGCATATTAGAAATTGTTTGAAAATTTATCTCATGGTGCAATTTTTTTCTTTTTTACATGTGTAAAATGTGGAAATATATGGTATGTTACGGTTTGAATTCTAACGATTAGCCGATTAACTAGCCGATTCAATTGCTACATTTTATCCTGCGACAAAACTCAATTGCATATTGGCAGTTGAAAGCTGTATTTTTCCGACTTTCCATTGCTTTTGTAGAGAAAATTTTTTAAGGCTAAGATGTTTGATATATTTTGGATAACTCTGACTTATTTATCGTGACATACAGTTCAAGCTTGCATATTACATAAAATACTTAAAAATTAATCTCAAAGATACATTTTTTACTCTTTTATGTGAATAAAAAGTGGCAATATATCATATGTTTTCTATTTGAATTCTAACCGTCGATTCATCTGCTACATTTTATCATGTAAGCAAAGTGAAAGCTTCAGATTGGCAGTTGACAGCTGTATTTTTCAAATTTCTTTTGCTGTCGTAGTGAAAAATCTTTGACAGCTAAGATGTTTGACATATTTTGAATAACTCTGACATATTTATCATGACAAATAGTTGAAGCCTGCATATTAGACTTTTTTTAAAAATTATCTCAAGCTGCAATTTTTTTCTTTTTTACATGTGTAAAATGTGGAAACATATGGTATGTTACGGTTTGAATTCTAACGACAGATTCATCTGCTACATTTTATCCTGCAAACAAACCCAACTGCATATTGGCAGTTGGAAGCTGTATTTTTCTAACTTTCACTTGCCTTCGTAGAGAAAAATTCTTGAAAACAAGGAGGTTTGATATATTTTGAATAAATATGACATATTTATCGTGGGAAATAGTTCAATCTTGCATATTAAACAAAAAAACCTTAACAATTTATCTCTCTCAAAGGTACATTTTTTACTTTATTAAGCGTATAAAAAGTGGCAATATATCGCTTGTTACCCAGATAGCAATTTTAGTTTTCAGCAAAGTTAATCTTCCTCTGCAAGCTAGCAGCAAGAGCACAAGTTTTAAACTAGTTATTGCAAACGATCAAGGGGTCCATTCTGGTATCCCCGGTTGGGTTGTGAGACGTCACTTTTCCGAGCCGTTAACAAAGGAGAAAGTGACGTCTCCCAGCCCAACCGGGGTACCAGAATAGACCCCCAAGTCACCACGCGTCGAACTTGCAGCAACCTTCCCTCGTAAAACTGTAGCAAAAACAGATTACGCAGACGAACCTTGGATTCGAAACCACGACAACTCGCTTCGTAACCTGTCGCCTTAGCCACTCAGCCAGCTGGACCGCGATTATTGAGGACAGATTGCGCTAATATAGCGTGCATCTACGCGTTTTATTTTAAACTGTCTACTTGAATTCATTAATTATTTATATATTGATGGATTACAATATGATTTGAGTCAAAGAGAGAGAGCGATTTTCGCTAATAACTGCGTTTTGATAGTGGAATAAATTATGAAATTAGGGTTCAAGAATGATTACTTTTAAAAATATGGGACACAAAGTAAGTTATTATTTTTCAACAAACATTGACTGTTATAGGTTTAATTTTGTTTATAAACGTTAAAATTTCAACATTAAGAACAAAGCGATATATAGTTTTCTTTAAAGTGCGAGTTCTATATTTAGCAAAAATATGGAGAATTTTTCAAAAGTAATTATTTTTTTATAAAAAGAAAACTGTCTAGGTGATGCTATTAAAAAGCGGATGTTTTTTAACACAGAGATAAAGATCAAAACCAGATATAAACAACTGTATGAAGGTCGTAGTGTGTAAGTGTGCCGTGTCAACTTTGCAGCAAACTTGCTTTGCAAGTGGGTTGGTCGATTATGCTTTGTTACTTTGCAGGAAGTTCGTTACAGAGACTGTTATGACAAACAAACATCAAGAAAAATCACACTTGCTGCAAGTGTACATGCTATCTGGGTACTGTCTGCTGCATTTTATTATGCAAACAAACTAAAAGCTACAGATTAGCAGTTGAAAGCTGTATTTCTCAGTGTAAACTCTTTGATAGCTAAGATTTTTGACATATTTTGAATAATTCTGACGTATAGTTCAAGCTTGCATATTAGATAAAATTAAAAACTTGTCTCAAATGTACATTTTTTTACTTTTAAACTTGCATCAAAAATGGCAATATATAGTTTGTTATGGTTTGAATCCTAACGATCCATTCATATGCTACATTTTATCATGCAAACAAATCGAAGGCTACAGATTGGCAGTTGGAATCAGCATTTTTCCGAGCTTCTTTTGATTCCGTGGAGTAAATTCTTTGACAGCTAAATATTTGTCATATTTTGAATAACTGTGATGTGTTTACCGTGACAAACATTTCAAACTTGCATATTACAAAAAAATGTTTAAAATTTGCATCAAATGCCAATTCTTTACTTTTTACATATATGGAAAAACATGACATACATTCCGATTAAGAAAACAATGATCAGACAGATTTATTTTTTAAAAAAGTGTGAGATAAATTTTATTTTTATAAATAATGTTGCATACCGTATTAATGATGAAAGATTTCATATTCTAAATGTGCGTATCATGTTCAGAGTCCAGAAAAATATATAATTAGTTAGAAAAATCTCCTAGTAATTAAGTTTGCATGAAAAGTAAAGGGGTTTTTTGTCATTCTGATACATTAAAAAAATTTATCGCAAGTGATGCACATATAGACATCTATTAAAGAATTTATATCGCGAATTATAGGAGTGATTAAGAAGGCAAATATTTCTTCAATTAGTCTCTGTAATAAAGAATAAGGAAATAATAAAAGTAAAGAAGTTTTTAGAAGACGCAATAAAATATGAAAAATAATTTTTTATCAAAATTAAGAACATCAAATCCAACAGCTGACCGCAATGCTGGGCCGCGCTGGCCTAGTGGTAAGGTCTCCATTTTGGCTCTTGAAGGTCCCTGGTTCCAAACCCGATTCCGCTGAGGATGCGTCGTGTGTGTAGACATGCTGCCCCCCCAAATCATAAATAGAATGCCAAATGCCCATCCGCTGCTGTTATTGTGTAGAAGTTTGGAGAGGGGATGTCAGCTCAGAGCCCTCGTGTTGCTTCAAAACGGGACGTTAATGAAACTAAGTTAAAGATGTAAATATTCTAAACAAATTCTATTTTAGATCACACCTATAACATCTTTGAATTTTTAATGAATGTTTGGGAATTCTATTTCTTACTATATTCACTATCTTTCAATTTATTTCTAGTATTACTTACAGCGCCTCGTGCTTTCACAATTTTGTTTCGAAGTCCACATTTTTCATAAAAAATAATTTCCTACTTTTTTCCAACTAATAAATTGATGCAAATTATTTTTAAAATTTGTATTGTTTTGTAATATTTATCCTTGATATATTTCATAATTTATTTAATAAGTTTTATAGTTTAATCAGGTTTATTTAATCACGGGTTTTATTATAGTCACTGCCAGATGACGCATCTTCAGCTGAATCACAACTAAACAAAATTAAAAGATTACTCACTAATTTGTCTCTAACAATATGAAAATATTATAATGTGATCAAGAACATACAACTCCAAATAATTTCTGAACTCTAGCACTACAAGGAATAAGTGGAAAATCTATTTCGAAATTCCATCTTTGAAACATCTCAAGTCAAATGAAAGCGTGTCAAAAATAATAGAACAAATTTATATTTTGTCAGAACTAAATTTTATCATCATAAATATTGTTGCATGACGTATTATGAAGAAAGAATTAAGTAATATGTAAATTAAATTTAAAATAAAATTAATGGAAATATTTCATTCTGTTATAGTGCAGTGATTTATCCCAAGTAATGCCAATATATAATAGTATCTAAAAATTTGTATCACAAATGAGAAAATTTGAGCAAGATGGTTAAGAAATATATATATAAATTAGTTATTATTAATATATAATAAGATATATAACAGCAAAATATAGATTTTTTTGGAAAATACAAATATTAAAATATTACACAAACACAAAAAAATTATAATAAAAATCGAAAGCTATTTCTGCATTCGCGCAACAAAAAGCAATATATCAAAACATGCAAAAAACAAAAGACAATATATCAAAAGCATACAAGAAACAAAAATACGAAAGAGGATAACAAAAACTTAATAAATTGAAAAATATCGTGGGAAGCCGCTCATCAGGAGAGGAAGCCCGCCAATTATATTAATTAGTGCTGTATCTTGGGGGGGTTCTCCTGATGAGCGGCTGTCCATTATATTCTTCAATTTATTAACTTTTTGTCTTCCTACTTTTGTCTTTTTGTTTCTAGTATATCTTTGATATATAGTCTTTTGTTTCTTTTATGTTTTGATATATATATATATATAGTTAATTTTTTCAAACAATCAAAACACGTGTCACATTTTCAATATATACACATATTAATCTAAAAATTAAAATTAAAATAATGTTACCTTATCAATAATCATGCAAATGAAGTACAAAAGATAGTTAGATTATTTACTATTGCTACTATGAAAAAGACAACCCAAAATTGGAATTCTAACAATCAAATGCCAATCGATCTTGGGAATCGATTTTGTCGCATTAATCCGGATTTGTGGCGTCAAGCCTCTGCGAAAGCCAATTGTTGGAAAAGACAAAAATTAGGGGAATAAATCTCCAAAATCTTTCGAGATAAGAAGCGATGAAGTATATATATATATAAATAATAGAAATTTAAATTAAAAGGAAAATAAATTAAAAGAAACAAAAGTAAACAATAGTAATAATGAAAAATAATGAAAACAATAGATGTTTTTGCGCGCAAACGCAGCAGCAAAAAGTAAATGCTTCAACAGAAATTTTTTAAAGATAACGCAACAAAAACTATAGAATAAAAAAGCCAAAGATTCTCTAATAATTAAAACACTTTACAAAAGTTAGAAATTATTCAAAATGGAAAGGAACTAAAATGGCGCACTCATCAGAAACCAGACGCCATTATTAATTCAAAAAGGACAAAATTTTCTGTTTCTGATGAGTGCGCCATTTTAGTTCCATTCCATTTTGAATAATTTCTAACTTTTGTAAAGTATTTTAAGTATTAAAGAAACTTTGGTTTTTTATTTATAGTCTTTGTTGTGTTATCTTTAAAAAATTTCTGTTGAAGCATTTACTTTTTGCTGCTGCGTTTCCGCGCAAAAACGTTTATTGTTTTCAATGTTTTTCATTATTACTATTGTTTACTTTTGTTTCTTTTAATTTATTTTCCTTTTAATTTAAATTTCTATTATTTGTCTTTGTATTTTATTAGATTTGGCTGCATATGAGCCTTTCTATTTAATTCAAAATATGTTTTTATTTTATTTTTATTTATTTTAAGTTCAATTAATTAATTTTGCAAAAGTTTATAAATTGTAACTATCATAATATATATGTATATATATATGTGCTGCGATTGGTCTATATTGAATGAAGAAAGAAAAATTTATAATTATTAGTTTTAAAAATTAATTTTTTAAGCAATAAAATAATTATCTTTTAACCAAGCAGAAAATATTAACTAACCTGGCGAGAATTACACAATCCATAAATAAACTGTACATAATGGAGCGAACCCAATAAATGTTTTTGTTTTTTTATCAAATATTAGTTTTATATAAACTACAAATCCTTTAAATATTCATCATTCTCGAACATTTGTCAAAATTAAACTCAATTACGATAGCAAAATCATTTTTATAAATACAAATATTGATTTAAAAACAGATATGAATGTGAAAAACGAAATAAAATCAGTCAAGAGAAAAGAAATATAATATATAATCACATATTCACGTTTCACTGAACAAGTCGCATTCAATAAAAGCATCAGTAATCGTTTATGATTTAACAATAAAATTTCAAAATCTGCATTGAAAAGAAAATACCTATCTCCAACTCTAAAGAAAATATTAAGTGAACCGTAAGATGATTGACTGATAAGAAGTCGAAAGAAAAAGAGTTTGCCAGCGATGGAAAACGGATTTTAAAAATAG
>BGPR01003451.1:0-51923 GCA_013235015.1 Araneus ventricosus
TATATATATATATATATATATATATATATATATATACAGAGAGAGAGAGAGAGAGACAGAGAATATCTGACTGAACACTGGATAGTTTTGCTGTCAGAATCCATCCAAAGTTTTGATGCACATTTATGGTCAAGGAAAAAAATCTGGAGCCATCTGAGAATTCAATTAAACTAACCCATTGAGTCAGTCTCAAATTCCATATGTTCATTTGACGCTAGTGTCCGCTTGCATATCTGGACTGCATCTGTAAAACGTCTGGGAATTCGTTTGGTATACTTTTCAAATCTGCGGGGGGTCTTCTGAAAGAATGCGTTACAATGGGTATTTTAGAATTCACGAGAGAGTCTTTAAGGGTTTGTAGAGTACATTACAACAAACCTTTATTTGTACAGGAATGAATAATTTAATTTTACCCTCGCCGGCTTCTCCTACCTACCCAATACAGGAATGTATAAGAGCAAATGACCCGTTGAGGCCCAATCACAGGAAATAGACATGAAAGTGTGGTTGGCAAGTGCTTCTTGAAAACAGTGTTTACAGTAAAGGCTTAAAATTGCGTCCACCACAATCATTTCACAACAGGGAATATCGATGGGGTGATTAGCGTGGCGTCCTGATGCAATTTCTAGTAGATATGAAGCCACAACTAATATTCAAATGATGAGGTCCTCATATGAGTAAGCCAACACTTTCCCTTTTCAAGCATATGCTATTATTGGCCATATGAGTTTTCCATGTGAATATATACCACATGCCATGTGAATATATACCACATGCCATGTGAATATATGCCGCAATCATTTCACAACAAGGAATATCGATGGAGTGGTTGGCGTTCTGGTGCATTTTCTAGTAGATATGAAGCCACAACGAATATTGAACGATGAGGTCCTCATATGAGTAAGCCAACACCTTCCCTTTTCAAGCATATGTTATTGTTTGCCATATGAATTTTTTATTGTAACCACTGCAATGAAGATGGATTTGTGAACAATGCTATAAGGAAACTAATTGTATCCTTTGATGCATCAACTTTTCATTTGCACTTGTACATTCCTATCCAAAATATGTTTATTGAAATGTTCTCTACCATCCTGAAAGTTTGTCACTTGAATCCTGAACACCATATATAAAGATGTATATCCTGTTTTCATAAATTCAAAAGTCTTGATTTCAGAAAAGAATGCAAGTTTTACTGTTGCAGGTATTATCTTAAAGACTTAACATCATTTTATTGGTAGATATTTTCAAGAACAACTTGTTAAAATTTGATGTTTAAGAATGTATTTGCTTTAAAATTTAGGCATTGGGCTGAAACGTACACTAAATAGAATCCTTCGAATTTTCGTCCTATGGTTTATGTAAGAAACAGCTAATTTATCAATTGGCCTACCAATAAAACAAAAGACTTTTAGCCAAAACGATCACGAAAAAACCTGCAGAGAATTCGTGTCCTGTGTTTCAGGTAAGTTAATAATTAGCGATCTATATATATGAAATATGGCGTACGGTGTCATAATCAAACTTCCAGATTCGTTTGAAATTTTGAAATAAATCCTTGAAAGGGTTGATTTGTCTTTTCATCTGCATATGAATACAGCTCAGAAACGCATCAATCTACTGATCATTCTTAGATTTGGAAACCCTCCGCGCTTTTGAGCATTCGGGAGTTTGGGTTGATTTCTCAAAAATAGGGGTGAAGTGAAAATTGGAGAGGTTAATGCTTACATTTTACTCAACAGCTTGTATAAACATTTTACTTTCATTTATTGTTCTGCTGTAAAGAATAACTAAAAAATATATCCCTAATCGGACAAAGGTCAAGGCCTTACAAAGAACTCCTGGGAAGCGCTCACCTAACTTATTGCCTCTCTCCCATTTCCGTGCTAAAATCGCCCAAAAATGCTAGTCTCGAGTTTTTGAAAGGAACAGTAGAGTGATAAATTCTTCACTTCTACGTTGTAGATCTGCATTAAATTTTGCTTCCCATCAGTCGAAGAGAAGAGATGTATTCAAAAACGCCTACTCATTTATCTTCACTTTACGACGAAGTTAAGCTGAAAGCTTGCTATACCGTGGAAATTTACAAGAAAGCCGAGAGGAGAACACTTCCTCTCCTTTCCGTATACGATGGAAATTTTCAAGAAAGCCGAGAGGAGAACACTTCCTCTGATTTCCGTATACTGTGGAAATTTACAAGAAAGCCGAGAGGAGAACACTTCCTCTGATTTCCGTAAATCAGGTAACAAATGTCGATGCTTGTATAAATCTTTAAGTCGAATGGGTCGATGTTTAACCCTCATATCTTTCTCTACCATTTATCTGAAACGGTAAAATCATATTTGATGTTTTCACTTGAAGTCTTTTCAAAGGATATGGATACAAAGGCAATAATTAAAAATATGTACAACATTTTTCTTCAATATGACAAGCGTATTCGTTCTTCTATAAAGTAACTATATCAAATAAATAGGATATACACTTTGGTTATCATAGTAAAATACACTTGTAAATACTTAGACGTCGAAATTGAGATAAGAGAATAGTTAACTTGTTTCAGAAAAGGATTACTTTCAAATTACACCTATAAATTTCAGTAAAAATCTAAGCGCAGTAAAGTAAATTGCGTCATAAATTTAGAACATTTTCTGCGATAGTTTTGTTTTTGAAACAAGTGCTTCCAATTATTTTCTTGTTTTACAAGTGATACCGTGAAAGGAACATCTGTAAATTTATTTGACTTGAAACAAATCTCAATTATTTCTATTTATTTTTTACTTGTTGGTCTTTTAAAACGCTTAGCATGTATTTATCGCTTCTTCAAATTTTACTTTCCAACTCGTGTATTTTTCTTTTTTATATGCTTTCGAACATTGTTCCGAATGCAATCACGAACACTTAAACAGTTATTAATCTACATTTAATTACCATATGAAACAATTTATTGATTATCTTTTATTTATATCTGACATTACAGTTGTCGAAATTATATTTCATTCTTTCAAATATTTAATTACAGATTTTAGAAATCCATGAGAGTACCCAACTAGCTAACTTCATTGGCTGTTGCTGTATTCTAAATTAGTTAATAATCAGGAAAAAAGAATTACATTTTGCTTTCTATACATTTTTACTTAACTTAATGTTCCATGCATTTAAAGACGGAATTTTGCAATTGATTTTTTCACTGACTTCCTGATGTTCTAGAGTTGTGAAATTCTATACACTTGTGCGTCTTGATAGAAATGCTCTATTTTAATATTTTTAGAAATTAATGATCAATCAATCAATTAATTAAATTAATTGATTAATTTTAATTCCATGCGTATGCCGTCATTTGGAAATGCATTTTAGAACAGGTTGATTTTAAGATGCCAAAATATTTATTATATTGAACTAAAATTAAAATTTAATCAGTACAAAATATTTTAAGTTTAATAAGAAAAAAATTAAATTTTTAGTAAACTAATAAAATGTGCAGTTAAAAACTGTTTTTATAAACTTATTTTCATATTAGACTTAAAGCATGTTGAGCTTCTTGGTTATGTAACTATGCACAGGACTGCGATTACTTGCCAGATAAATTTTTAAAAAATAATGATAAATTTTAATGATAATTTGTTTTAAAAAAATTATTTGATAATGTGACTCAAATTGAAATCTACAATGAAGTATGCCCATTCAGATAAATGTACAAATAAATAAATATCTTAAAACAGCAACTGTAACCATAAAAGAAGTGTCTCTAACTGTGAAACAATTAAATTCCTGTTATTCTACTTCATTAACCATATATTACATTATTTCATTAATGATACTTGAGAATCGAAATAAATATAATTTTGTTATATTAATAATAATAATAAAAATTGAAAAATTAGACTCTGAGAAGTTTTGTTTACACTTTATACAATATTGGAGGTAGTGCATTTATTATTCATCGGTATATATAATATTATGCAATATGTGAGTAATATCATACATTATTCTGAATATCGAGAAATGCCGATAACATGCTAACAATACTGCAAATGTAAAGATATTTCCTAGAGACAAGAAATTTCAAAAAAAAAAAAATTATATTAAGGAAGTCTTGTAATACACTAAGGGAGGAATAAGAAATTAAATGTTATTAAATTATTATGGCTAAAGAAACAATCTTTCGAAATCTAAATGGAAAAACTGTAGTAAAAAAATTATAAAGACTCATATACAAATTAAGAATTCACAAATAAAAAGAATTAAATAAAACAGAAATTATTCTCTTTGTCAATAGATGGCAGCACAACTCTGGTTTTCCTGCGGCATTTATTCAAATATTTTATTTAGCCGTACATTTCAATGGCTGGCTAGTCCGATGGGCCGTTAACTAAGCAAATTTCGATTTCGAAGCTCCATGTAAGTTTCGTGGGGTCTACCAAAAGTAATAATGAGATAGTTGGAAAGAGAAAGGAGTTTCATTAAACTTTTTTCAAGAAATTCTGTACGAAAGTATAAAACATATATATATATATATATATATTGAAATCTAACATATGATTTTTTTACATTTTTAGGGCATAGTATCAGCATAAAGTTGTAAGAGCTATGAATAAATAAAGATACTGATGTTTCATAGCGAAAAATATTGCACTATACTAAATAATGAACACTAATATACGATACATAAAAAATCTCACATTTTAACTCTTTCATTATTGAGAAACAATACTGTGTAATTGTATTTTTACAGCAATATTGTACAATGTTAAATGTTGTATGGGTACGGCCGATGGAGTAGGTGAGGTACAACATGATAGAATACTGGAGTTCATTTTCCGGTGATTTCATTGTAAAAGTGTAAGGCTGAGCAATCACGGCCCCTCCACTTAACGCAAATCTAACAGTTCCACACCCAAATCGGACGTCAGTGTGACTATCTGGCCAGAATTGTAGCGCATATTGAACGAAATGCTGGATTTCCTTCGCTCCAACTGGTTTGCTGGACCATAAATAAACACTGGTATCAGTAGGTACATGTGGGGGAGGAAATTTTAGATACATGATTCAAGAAGGAAAACGGAGTACACGACGGTCGATGAATGGAGTAATTGGGTGGTGGGTGGAGTTGAGCTGCGTGGAGCGGTCGTGAATGACTTGCTCAAATGTATAGGGCAAAAATGAAATTTCGTATAGTGGAGCGGTCATGATTGACCTGCGTAAATGGATTGGCTGAAAAAAGAGGAATAACGTTCCATGAAGCGGTTGTTAATGACCTGCCTAAATAGATGATCTAAAAAATGGAATGGAATGGTGTTGAGTGGAGCGGTCGAGAATGAGCTGCCTAAATGGATGGGCTAAAAATGGAATTACTATCCTTGAAGCGATTGTGAATGACCTGCCTAAATGGATGACTAGAAAATAGAATAGCGTTGGGGAGGAGCGGTCATGAATGGCCATCCCAAATATTTGGAATGACCAGTTACACAGTAGGTCAACTCCGCTTCATCTTTTTATACTTATCTTTCTTTTAATTGTAGATAGATTTACAATCTGTCTTCCATTGATCTTTTAACTTGTAAAGGTGTTTGAATGGTTCGATAGGGTTATTCAGAAACTCCGAAAGACTACTGACAGATGGTTGTTTTAGACAGAGTACGGAGTGGCGGCAATCCGTTTCGTCAATTAAAAAAAATGATGACTTTGTGATGATGGCCAAGAAAGTAATGCTCAGTTTCTTTTTCAACGGAGAAAAATCTCTACTCATCACAAGGCTGCAAAGTTGACAAACACTTAACCCCCATGCTACTGCAACACTTTGCGGATGCCTAAACAGGCTGTAAAAACAAGCGGAAAGATAATTTTTAGAAAGGATCTGGGGCAAAGCTAGGCAACTTGCGGCTAATAAGACCATCGATGATAGCATTTCGATGGGAAATTCTCAAACATTGCCCACGCAGTCCCGCGTCCTCCTATATGACTTCTGTAATATCACTTTAACCCTATGAAACCCACAGAGCTATGAAATCTAGTTTCTTTAAAACCCAGACCGGCCGAGTTCAGAGAAGAAAGAAGGTAAACATTTCCGTCCCCATCTGTTTAGCAAGTGGTCATTTTCGTCGTGGGGGATTCTTTTATCGTCATGTTTCTAACATCCAAACCTTTGTTGACTATACAGGGGTCGTTTACAATTTGTGATAACTAACAGGCATTATAAGAATAATTTTTAACAGTAAGTAAGCAGAGAGCTTAAAGTAAATTGAGCCTCTTCCCTCGAACACTTACTGGAGTCATCAATCAAGAGTGACAGTGGGAGGTGAAACAACCATTGTTAAAAAGATAAGATTGCACCCCACCGTTTCCCGACCCTTTTCAAAAAGGGGAAGGAAATAAGAATACGACATTTTGGCCGCTGGGCCGTTGTCTGGCAGTTTACATGACGGGCCGTATTAGCCGTTTTGGCAGTCAGAGGGTTAAGCTTGTTACGGGTCGAGTGAAGATTGCCTAGGTGTACCAATAGACTCCAAAGATAAGACCATATTAGCACAACAACAATTTTATTAAAAACATAAAACCATTTAAAACCACAACTCATCGGCCTTCACACTGCACGTAGCTGACCGTAGAGATGTGCTATTGTCGCGAGTTGGAGAAAGTATGAATGTTTGAGCTTCTTATGTCCAAATTTAAAGACAACGCCTCCAACGTGACGTCACACTCAGCCAGTGGCGGCTCCTCTATTTGTGCACATGCGCACGTGAACCCCCAGAGAAAAACGAAGAAATAAATTTATTAACAAATTAAATAAAATAATATTAAATTTACTTCCAAATTTTTGCGAATTTCCAGGATTAGTCCCCCCCCCCATTTTAAATACGCTAATACGAGGCTAACGTACTGGATTGTAGGTTACTACAGCACAGCGCACTTGGTCTTGCCTCAATCGCACGTGCGATCGAAGAAATGCCCTTGAAAACCAGCTTATAGGTACAGAAGCGGACCGAGGAGCGGGAGGGGAAAGGCACCGCCGATACCATTCCATTCGCACATCTTCAGTGTGCGGGAGCTCGCATTGCTTGCAGTTGTCTCTTCCGAATTCTCTCTTGATTTGCTATATTCGGTTAGTTATTTCGTTTTTTTTTATTGTTATTATCTTCCGATATATATTTTTTACGAACTAGTGTAAACAGTTAAAATGGCACTTTGTAAAATCAGTGTTTCGGAACTAAAGAAATTACATTTTTCAACATTGTGTTTGGAAAGAAAAATTGAATTGAAATTACTCGCGCCAACACCTTTGCTAAACCTAATCCAGGTGACGAAACGTAAGATTAGAGATTTCAAAAAGGAATTCAAACCCGATTTATATGAGAAGTGTTCATTGATTTGTGGTTGCGAATCAACTAACAGACTGTTTTGTTTCCATGCCTCCTGTTTGCAAAACAGAATGGTGATTCAAGTTGAATGGGTTACGGTGTTGCTGATTTATCACATCTAACTCAGAAAATAAAAAAGCATGAATGCTCACAATCACATTTAAACTCGATCTTAGAATTTAATTTGCTAGGAAAGGTGGATATTCGCCAACAACTCGACAGTGCATTTCATTCAAATATTAAAAGACATATTGAGAAAGTTACCAAAAATCATTATGTTCTGACAAAAATCATTGATTGCATTCTGTTTTTCGGTGCATTTGAGCTTGCACTTCGAGGACATGATGAACGCGAGGATTCATTAAGAGGTCATTCATTTTCAGAGGTCTTATCAACTTCTTAGCAGCACTTGATTCGTCTCACTAGTGCACTCACTAGTGCCACTGTTTTTAAAGGAACGCCAAAAGAAATTCAAAATGATTTATTAGACTGCATGCTCACTGTTTGTCAGAACCATATAAAAAATGAGATCTCAAAAGCAAGTTTCGTTTCAGTAATAACAGATGAAGCTACCATTTTCCAATTGGTTGTCGCTTTTTGATACATTTTAAGTAACGAACAACCGGTTGAAAGATTCTGGGAATTCACGAATCCACCTGGGCATGATGCAAAATCTATAGCTGAATGTATCCAAGCAAGTTTCAAAAAAGTAGTCGCCACAACCTAGAAATTTATATCGCAGAGCTACGACGGTGCAAACGTGATGAGCGGTGAACACGCTGGTGTTCAAACTTTTATTCAACGTGCCTGAAAGAAGGCACAATATGTGCATTCGTACGCACATCAGCTAAATTTGATTGTTGGGCAAGCAACCAGTCCGAATCAGCAAGTTCGAGTATTTTTTTCCAACCTGAGTGATATTACTAACTTTTTCAATAAATCTGAACAGAGAATTGCTATTCTAGTTGAAACTTTTAGAAAAATAATACCTCATGGTTCAGCTACTAGATGGAATTTTAGAATCAAACCATCAATACAGTGTATGAATATAGGTAACAGTTGATTGAATGCATGGGAAAAATAGTCAACATCTAAACAAGCTGTAGCAATAAATCAAACAGGGGCTCTTCTTCGTATGTTAGAAGACTCGAAATTTGTGTTTTGGCTTGATGTGTTTCACAATACTACGCCACATGTCGATTTGTTATACAAGCCGCTTCAAAAAACACGAACTCATTAGAAAGCAAGTAAACGTTTTCCAGCAATCATTAGAGAAAGAAAAGAAGAGAATAGGCACAGTGGCAAAGGAGATATCGGCATCATATGAAACTTCAAGGAAAAGAAAGAGAGAAAATATTCATATAAAGAGAACTGTAGCAGCTAAAGAGATATGTGATGTTATCACGAATCAAGTAAAAGAGAGATTTTGTTTTATTTCTCACTACTCTGCTGTTTCTCTCCTCGAAGCTCCAAAATTCCAGGAGTACGAGAAAAACTTTCCAACTCAGATTCTTGACCAAACAACTGATGTTTATTCCATGTTACAGAAGGATCGTCTGAAAACTGAATTAGGAGTAATTTACTGAAGATCAGATTTCAGAAATATGACTGGTGCTATTAATCTTCTACAATTTATTATAGAAAACAATTTACAGACTACGTTTCCTGAGATCTACAAACTATTGCTAATTATTGTTGACATTCCAAAGACCACTGCTGCAGCTGAGAGATGCTTCTCAATTCTAAAATGAGTTAAGACATTTTTAAGAAGCACTATGCGCGAGGAGAGACTAAGCGCTCTAGTTATGCTCTCATTTAAAAAAAAGAATGATAAATGGCATACCTAAATTTAATGAAAACGTTATTGATTTGTTTGCCTCAAAAAAAAAACGACAGACGAGTAGAATAGTGAAGTACAATTTTAAAAAATTGTACTTCACTGTTTTTTAATCAATGCTCAAAGATATATTGTAAGCAATATTATGGTTTTATTGCCTTCCATTGAAAGAAATAAAATGTTACAATTTTTTTATATATGAAAACTTGTTATTTTTTTAGTTGTATTGTTTTCCTTTAACTTGTGAAAACGCAAATGCATTTTAACTTGTAAATTACGTCATATCTGCAGATTTAATTTTCAAAATTTGTTTTGTGAACCTCCATTTAAATAACACACAAGCCGCCACTGCACTCAGCACAAGTGCAGCTTGAAGTTTGACATTCAACTTTGCATGTCAAAATCAAAACCGCATTCTCCACAAGATCATCGATCATCGTTTCAACTGTGACAAAACAGTGCAGGATACTGAGGAAAATAGGATCAGTCAGCGACCCAAGAGTTTTTACAACGAAGTCATCCCCCTTCTTCCCAAATGCGGGTATCAGTGAGGTCAATGTTAATGGCTATTTGTATGGGTGAAATGTTACACTTGAATTATTATTTTTTAAATAAATATTAAATATAATTTTATTTTTTTAAATATAAAAATTTATAATTTTAATACTAATTTTTATTTAAAAAATTATAATAATTTCAATAATAATTTTTATTAAAAAATTATAATAGTTTTAATAATATTTTTATTTAAAAAATTATAATAATTGTAATAATAATTTTAATAATAATTTTTATTAAAAAAATATAATAATTTTAATAATATTTTTTTTATTAAAAATCATAATAATTTTAATAATATTTTTTATTTAAAAAATTATAATAATTTTAATAATATTTTTATTAACAAATTATAATAATTTTAATAATAATTTTTTACTAAAAAATAATAAGATTTTTTTATTAAAAAATTAAAATAATTTTATTAATATTTTTATTAACAAATTATAATGATTTTAATAATATATTTTTATTTAAAAAATTATAAAATTTTAGATATTAAAAATAAATTTTCATAAATTAAAAAAATTATAATTTTATTTTGAGTATTATTTATTATTAATTACATTTTAAGTATTTAAAATAATTTTTGGATAATAACCGTAATCACATTTCCATAAGGACACACCTTATACACCTTTTGTGTTGTCTTAGCTAGCAAATCTGTACTTGAGGTAGTAAAAAAGTAAAATAAACATTTAAATTACGAAACATTCTTGTTTATCTTGAATCGAAGGATAACATCAAGCAAAATTCAATGCATAAACCCGCATAACCTTTTGGAATTCAGAATTTTATCCAATAACAAGCCTATATTTTTGAAAATAAACGCTTTAAGTCGATGGGAATTTTCGATGTTTATTTTGAAGCAAATTCTGATATTTTTAATTCCTGTTTATGTACTATTATATTGAAATCGAATTATTTTCTTAAGATATTATAGAAATAAAACTGAAAATAATCCGCGTCATTGATTTGAGTTAATTTGTGTACCTTATTCAAATAAAAAAAACTAGAGAAAAGAACATCACATTTTTATATTTAACTACTATTTTGGTCAGCTACATTTTATGAAAGTTGTATTGTAGATTAAAAGTTTTTAAAATCTATAAAAATGTGGTTTACAGCTAACATTCAATCAGCAGTTTATAATTTTTCTTTTCAAACTCATACTATTGATATAAAAAATTTGCCCGCAGCTTCCCAATACGGCCGTTGTCCCGGAACGACTCATAACAAACATTGGCTAAGAAATATCGTTCCTCCTCCTTGCAGCTCAGATATCGCGTAATCTAATTTTCATATTGTTTCAAAAATGTAAAGTCGCTTTCCTGCCTCACTAGTCTTATGCTTGGGAAGAGAGTTTTACAGGAGTAAGTATGGGATGGCCGGGCCTGGACCCCCTGATCTTGGCGACCTTGGCGACAAATAGATGATTCCAGAAAATGCGACCCTTTTCTCAATATCTCTATTAGGAAAGAAAATACGCTTGAATGTACCAGAAAACTCCGTCTCACGTCACGGCCTGTCGGGGAGAGTATATAAGGGCCGCGCTTGGATCAGAGTGTGGAGCTTCGTCTGCAGTGCGAGCTAGGAAGCCGGCGAGCTGAGCTCTATTGAAAGTGCTGTTATTGTCGTTATTAGTGATTTGCTGAGTGTTTGTGTTGCTAAATCTCAAATTGCTGATATGGTGTATGCTTACGTTTCTAATCTGCGCAAGATCTATTGTTTCCTGTTACCTGTGCTACGTGTTTTCCTGCACATTTGTGAAAAAACCTTCACTCTCCATAATCCTGAGTGCTGGACTGTTTACACCATACACCCACAGAAAGATCTTTACAACAATATATTTTCATCGGATCCACTTTAGTGTTAAACATTAAAAAGTCCACTTATAAAGTGCGAGTGGAAGTTTGTTTATCCTGGGTCAAAGCCCATGTTGATCACTTTTCAATGTCCAGGCAATGAACTTGCTAACCACTTTGCAAAAACCGATACATTTGCTGGGCAGAAAATTAGTGTCCTTGCACACTTCCCTTTCCTAAAATATAAAATTAAAGAATTTCTATTAAGCAAGTGACAAAACTATTGGATGGACTCTGAAACAGGAACCCGAAAAAAATGATTCATTGCGTCTATTGTCCTTAATTATTGCTAACAAATATGTAATATACGTTTTAACAGGTCATGGTGCATTTGTTTTGTATTAATGTCGTTTAAAATTAGCCATCGCACCTAATTGGAAATTCGGTTCACAAGGTAATGTTGACCATTATGCTTTCTACTGTATTTTTACTAAAAAAATGCATTTAAATAGACCTATTGCCGCAAACGAAACCGCATGATTTAAAATTTTAGTTAATAATAAGCAATATGGACTTGTGAAACATAAATACATTTTTAGGATTTCAAGTTACATATGCAGAGAACTTTTTGACTGATGATAAGTTGTCAAAAAATATATCTTTTCTTTTCACATTTGTGTGAGTTTTGATTTCTTCGCAGAATATATAATTTTAAACGTTTTCTGTTGAATTGCCATACATGCTGTAAAGTGTTTAATATTCTAAATTTATATTCAATTTTTATCTGTCTTTTGTTTCCTCGGTTATTATTAAATGCTGCTTCATGAACTTTTTCAGTACTTTCTTTGTTTTCTGTTTGGTTGTTAAGAACTTTTGTTGTTGCTATTATTGCATACAGTGTAATTCAGTTTGGATGTGATGTATTTTAATATGAGGTGATGTTTTTTATATGTTTCCCCGTCGTCCGAGTCAGCCTTACACCCTCTAGTTAGGCTGTGTCGGCGTGGGCAAATTAATAAATAACTCCATTTGTGCAACTCTAAGGCTTTCTTTTCATAAAAGAGGTTCCAGAGTGAAAATGGCATGAAACAAGCTGTCTATCTATCTGCAGTCAAGCTGTCTGTCTGACTATCAACACAGACGGCATCGCTCTTCGAAAATGAATACGAAATTTGCTGCATTGCTGAAATTGTCTCAACACGGAGACAATTATGTTTAAATATGTTCCAAGTCATGTACCTCACTTTGTGGCGAGTTCAATTGTATATTTTGTTCTTTTAACTGACCAATGAATCTTACTTTCTGAATATCCTATACATAATAAAAATTGAACCAATTTGGAATATATTAATTGAATTTATAAATATATGTCTAATCGTAAAGAAAATTCTTGAATGAATTTTATTTAAACTATTTCTGAAAATACAACATAATTTGATGCTAGAATAAATCCAAACATATTTTTAATAAAAACGGAGAATTCCTTACAGTGACTTTTTATTAGTATCTGGAAATATAAGCTACTCGCGGCTGGGCTGCGACTCCATATAAAAATAGACATCCATAAATTTATATTATATATGATCTAAAAAATTGGACTTGTACTACAAATACCACGATCCATAAATTCTATTGTTTAAAGGTTATTCTTATCCTGAAATACACACATTTCTCACAAGCTCTTACTCGCTTTTCTACACGAAAGAAATTTCACATCTATCTTTATTTTATATCACGAAGAAAAATATATCGTTCCCCACAGTTTGATTTCTTTAAACCTCCTTTCAAATAAAACAAATAAACCACTTCTCTAGATCCTCAACTCAATCGTGCACACGGCGTAACTTTAAAATAATGAAAAGAAGTTTCTCGAAAACCGAGATGAGATCTTATCCATTCTTCCGAATATCGAAAAGATATAAGGTTGGAGATACAGGAGTGAGAGTGCCTGTCGTTTTTCTTTCTGGAGGGGAAGGCTCATAAAGTAGTACTATTTTACTTCACTTGCATTTCCAACTTAATTAGAAAGAAAAACGCGGGGAGCATTCAGGCGAATTTACAGTCCTTCTTTTTCTGCTTTAACTCGTTTTCTGTTTCACTGTTCTGACTCTTTCTCACATTTTCTTTTCTGTTCTGTTCTTCTACACTTTTTTAATGCTGCCCTTTTATTTGTGGCAAAACCGAATGTGGTAAATGCGAGATCGATTCGGCCTTCGAAGTGATTGAGTTGATTGAATGCTTTGGGCGACAGTGGCGCAGATCAGATTCGAAAGTTCTGGAAAACAAATAAATGAGTTTCTCAGAAAGACTTTAGCATTCGTCATCAGGACATTTCCGTGGAAAAGTTTTCTTTGTGGGAAGCTCTTTAAAAACATCCTTTAAAATTTTATAATGCAAAAGAAAGCAAAGTTCAACAATTTTAAGAATATTTAGAAGAAAGGCAACTGTCAGTGTCATCTCAAGTTGGTTATATAAAGAAAACAGCGAGGTGTTTCATTACCCATGAATAAATATCGAATATTACTTTAATTTCTTAGAAGAAATTGACATGTTTGAATAGAATTAAATACCATCAAAATATGTTTATGTATTGGAGCACGAAACTGCTGTTTTATAAGAAACCGTGGTGTTAATTTGAAGAGTGTTGGCCTTCTAATGTGCCGGGCCGTGGTACGAATCCCTACAACCAGTCGTGTAATTCATGAATTCTTTATATTCCTTCTAGATGAATTATTCTGGAATAATTAAATAAATGTATAAATGATGAATCCCACAAGTTGTGGGCGTATTCTCTGCTCATTTATTTTATGAGTTGCCTCGAGATACTAAATATTCTTTATTGGTAAATCGTGTTCGATAGATCATTTCACCCTGATGACAATATTATAATGTATAAAAAATAAACAATATACATGAAATTTGCTTAGAGGGTAGTTAAAAATGATTGTTTTGATTACAAACGACTCTAGTTATTAAGGAACAATGATACAAAGATGAAATTTAGAGATATTAGAGAATAAAGTTTAAAGATTCATTAGGTGTGGAACAAGCGCGGTGAATCGGAATTTGGCATAAATGCGGAGTCATAAGTAGAAGTGACAACCCCTGTACAGAAAGAGCGCTGGTTGCTGGTGTTTGAAAAATTTCTTTCTGTCATAACAGTCCAGAGAAGATTTCATCAGTCATGCACCTCCTTATATATATTTAACAGTATGTGTTTACAAATGGAAAAATGTGGGCGGCCAAGGACGTCACTGTAAAACTTTAAAAGAATAACAGTTCCTTTGGGCTCAATCCTCGAACACTGACCTTAAGCATCCAGAGGGGGGCTATAAATTTCACAAACATTGGTTTATGTTCAATGGCGTAGGTGACTGCATACAGGGTGGGTCAAAAGTCCTTGACACATTTCAAAATGTGATAAATACAGTTCAACCCCGTTTAACCGAACAAAGGGGGAGGGAGCCGTTTCGAAGAACGATTTTTTTCGGTTTAGCCATGTACATCTATTGCTATTTTGTATCTAATAACAGTATTTAACTCTGAAATGCATTGAGTGGGAACGAATTCAAAACTCTCATTGTAGGCTATGCTTATATTCTTTTATTAAAGTTAATTCTCCGTCGAGCGCAATGCGCCTTACAGACACAGGTAAACGATATCGCAATTAATAGTGTCAATACCCATCAATTTTAAGTTCAGCATTCTAAAATTAATCATTGACCTTCTTGGGGAGGCTTAAAAGAAAGAAAAAAGTGGGAATGTCGTTGCAAAAAAGTCTCTGCCTCTTGATTTTTCTGGAAATGCTTTTCCAGTACATTTTTTTTAGATATGCGATTTCATAGGCATTTCGAATAATCTATACTTCGGTTAATTTGTGTTTCGCTGCAATAAAATAATTGGAATATTAGTGTGCTGTTTCACTGAATTGCATTACGCTGCATAAAGTTTCTTTTACCATAAAGCTGTATTTAATACATCAGAAATTTAATTTTAATAAATGTATGTACCTCGAAACAGTATGAAAATAAAAAAAACACATTATACGAATTATACAAAGAAAATGTCAGCACATAACGCATTACAGAATTTTTGTCACAACAAAACACATTATACCGCAGAATACAAAATTACGTTACATTACAATCACAAATGAATGTGGGCTCCCCTTGTATCTCGATCCACATCTAAACGACAGACAAGTTCAATCCACGTATTTGCTGACGTAGACTGTGAAATAGTGTTAATTACTTGTGTGATTCGTATCTTTAATTCTTTGTTCGTCATCCGCGACAGGTAAACCTGGTTCTTGACATATCCCCACATAAAGAAGTCGGGTCTAAATTTGGAGAACGATGTGACCATAATATTGGACCATTCCTTATGGCAAAAAAAACACTTTATGCCGAATAATACAATTTAGTAAAAACCGCACGTTGATATCGCAATTTTTTTATTACTTATTAATGTAATCACTGTGATTGAGGAGAGTCACATGGAACATCTCTAAGCTATGTAAAGTAAATTTTGAACTTCCTTCTAATATTGTTAATAAATCTTATCTTGCCATCATTGTTTATTAAATAATGATAGTCATTTGTAATCGAAGAAATTACTTTAACTCTCCTACATTTGCATGATTTATATTCCGTTTTTAAGCTTGAAGATCCTTATCGGGAGTAGACGTAAGTTTTTATTCTTCTAGATGACGAGCATGACACCCTCACTCCAAACTTTCGCACCACAGCAATGCCAGGACTTCTGGTCTGCGATGATTGATTTAACATGAACCGGACCATCATTCACGGTAAATCTTTTGTAAAATTGGATTTCGTACAATTTGTGATCCTCTAATATCGAAATCCAGACTCTGCCAAATTATCAGTAGTAGCCATTACTGTGCTGTCGTCTCATTTGTTATGACAGAAAAAATTCAGTTGGAAACTGCGTTTGATATCCTTGAATGCACGATCTCCATGAAACACAGCAATAAACCTCTATTCATCCCCTTTTACAGTCATTCGCAGAAATTTTCTTCACTTTCAGCACATTCAACACAGATGAAAGACGGTCTGTTTGGTCAGCCGAGAACACATTCTGCACAAATTTGACAAACGCACATTTCATACCCAAATCTTCAGTCAAAATGGGCGAAACTGAACCAGAGCTAAAGCTACAGACTTCAGAAAATTCATGAATAGTGATTCGGTGATTTTCACGCACAGCTGAACGTACATCTTGGATATTTTGGCATCTGTTATTATTTTGTCACTTTTGCACTATCATAATATTTTCAGAAATTCATTAATTATCATTTGATTATTTTTTTATTTATGATTCTACGCCAGTGGTGCAATTTGATATTGAATTTGAGAATAATTTATTTCGAAAGTGCATACATGTAATAATAAATTACAAATAAAAGAATAATCATTAGAATATATTTAAAATAAAAGATTTCTACATTTTAGTATACCAATAGAAATGTGTTAAACTGTTTTTATGGCATTTTTAAATTCGTAATGTGGATATGTTTTATATGTTAGAATACCGCTTCATAATTTTTTCGCATTAAGATTAATTCCAAGCAATCTCAGAAAACTTGAACAATTTTTGATCTTTTTAAAACGAATATGCAAACATTTCGTATCTTTTATATTACAGGAAGATGTCTAGAAAATGCTTACAGACTTTGGGAATGGGAAAATGCAATTTATTAATTTATAATATAAAAATATCTACTCTGAGGTAAAAGGAGAAGTTAGAGTTAAAGTGGTCCAAAGCCATGTGATTCATTTCTGAATAAACAGAATTAAAGGTGATTGTTTGCATATAAAATAACGGTGGACTTCTAATAGATCTTGCTGCTTGGTGGATGCAAATTGAACTACGGACTTCAAAAATTATTGCACAAAAAATATAACATTTCTATACTGGTATGACAGCGTTAGCGTAAAACAGGCAAAACATGATCTTGGTTCGCTTTAACACTAAACCCTCAAATTATTCCAAATATTTCAAACGTTCACACGGTATTCTTTTCGCGCAATTATATAAAGGATCCCATATGTAAAATAAATTACTTATACGTCTTAGAAATGCGTTAAGAATTTTTGAATTCCACTATTGTATAAAAAATTTGACGCTCCAAGCCAAATGAAATTATTATTCAAAAATTTAATTACTTGAAAATTTTTTAATTATTTTTATTGCTTTGGAGAAGTACTGTAAATATTTCACTAAGCAAAACAGTATTTTCTTTCACTTTTAATATGGACTTTAATTTAGTAGTTTTTCTAAATTTATATATGGATGTTCATAAAATAATTTTCTCAAATAAATTCTATTACGTGAACGTAAACTCGCATTTTATCAATCTAAATTAAAAAGGATTAATGGGAACTAAACTCTCAATTAAATGATACAGAAAATTCTTTCAAAGAAAAAATAAATTTCTTATGAATGCGTTAAGGAATGGGAAGCAGGTATTAGAATTCAAATAAATACAATTTTATTTATTTTTATGTAAATTCCTTTTGTTTTTACACACTTTTATTTAACTTCAATTGTTTCCTCTTATTCAAAGCTGTAATTTTGTAATTGATGTTTCACTCATTTCCTGATGTGCCAGTTTGCTTTAGTACACTTCTATATTCGCAACGACAAAATCCGATTTTGATAGTTTCAAAACTTCATTATCAGTTAATAGATCAGGTCGATTAAATATTGGCTCCCTACGAGTGGAGCCATTTGGAGGTGAATTTGATCGAAAATGGATTAAAAGGTTTCATAATATTTATGATACGTAATTATAAATTACAGACTAAAAAATAAAAGCTAAAAATTACTTTCCAGTAAACTAATGATAGTGCTTTTTTTTAATTTTTTGACTAAATTTGTTACAAATGAAGACGATTCATTAAAAATTTCGTTATTATTTATATATTTTCTTTCTTATTATGTAAAACACAGAATTAAGTCATTAGATGTATATATATATGTAATGACTTAGAACTTTTTCCTATATTTAAAATAAATCCTTTTTAACGAGAGATATTTTTTAATTACGAACGAATTATTTCTACTTCAATCCTATGACAAAACACTTCTACTCTAACTAGACTCGCAAGAGTCGCACTCCTTCTAGAGCCTCAACTTCGGTACTTTCCCTTGGTCTTTTTTAAAACTCTCCGCGTCTGCGTAATGCTCTCTTTTCGTAATCATGTAACGCATTGAGCAGTCACGCCGTTTTTTCGCGTAATTCTCCACTCCTGGCCATGGATTTTAATATCTCCTAATATTTTAAACGTTTAATCTTAATATAATATTGAGTACTCTATAACATTTGATTTTGCTTATCTTCGAAATGGAATAAAATGTTTTAGACATTTAACGACTGCAATCTTCTTCAACTACCTCTACACTTTCACTTAACGGAACAAGTTACACACATATAAATATATATATATATATATATATATATATATATATATATAATATATATATATATATATATATATATATATATATATATATATATATATATTATATATATTAATACTAAGTGAAAGAAAATATAGTGATAAAGAAAAAATTAAAAATTCCATTCGTAATCAATATTCTTAGTAATATTGCAAAAACTCTGTAAATAAGAAGATTCGTAACGATCTATTAGGAATAAAATATTACACTTACAATTATAAGAACACTATAAAAACTTAAAAAGGGAAACCAATATGGAAATCTAACAATTATAATGACCTCTATATATAAATAAATATAACATTAACCCTTTGAGCCCTAACCCGCCTCAAACCGACACAGGCGCTTTCGTGTGCCTGGGTGAATTTTACGGGAGCAAATTTTCTCCTTTCTTTGTTGCCAATTGATCGCACCACCGAGGATGTTGTCCTTCTGGAATTTCTGTAGAGGAAGGAAGAATTTCATTCTGATTATATGAATGACAATTTACTCCAGTTTTTGAGGCACTTCAAATCTCACTCTAGCCGGGTTCAAAGAGTTAATAGAAGTTATATTAAAAGAAAATTATATTAGCTTTGACAATAAATTATACCAACAAATTAAAGAACTTCCACAAGATAGACCTTCTAGTAATGCTCTGGCTAATTTATAATTACACTATTTTGAAAAAGAACATACCTCTAATACTAATAAAGATGAATGTGTGTGTTTTTGTGTGTGTGTGTGTTTTGTGTGTGTGTGTGTGTGTGTGTGTGTGTGTGTTGTACAGAACAGACCGTTGAACATAGAGCTACCAAATTTTGCACAAGAATATACTTTGAATGCTGAGGATGCACCTCGGAATGTTTTTCTTGAAATTTGATCTTAAATTTAAAATTATTTAAAAATTAAACCAAAAATTCGTCGATTTTGCCAATAACTTATGAAGGAATGATGACAAATAAATCTTTCTATGTCATTTTAAAAGAGCAAGAAATTATCTTCCAGTGATACCATTTTTATTAACTTGAAATTTTTATCTATTTTCTATAAATTTTAAAGTTATCGAATTTAAGGTCGCTGGTTGCGAGAGTAGAATTTGACATAGGGAGACTGGACGTAGAAGTGTAATGGTCAGCAGTATTCTGTAAACAAACTTATTATTGATGTAATCGTTTCGACAGACATATACTAAAATTGGAACGATACAAAGAAGATTAGACAGCGCCTTTGCAAGATGACAAAAATGGTGAGAGTCCCACATTTTTTAACAATTGATCTCAGAAATGCCTTAAGTTCTCCTATATAAAGAGTTTATGCTTTTAAATCTAAAATTAGCCAAAAAAATTCTTTGAAAATCTCTAATATTAAAAAATCGCTTCATGTAAATTGTAAGCGCTCCTGATAAATTTTATATAAATAATTTCTCTCTTTTCAGCATTCTTTGCCCTGCTCCCGAATTTTTTTCTTGTCTGAACTCCATCACAACTGCTTCAAACGTACTCTTACCCGGACTGGGTAGCGCAGCGGTGACGTATCTTTCTCCAATCATTTCACCTCGAGTTCGAGTCGCGGGTGCATTTTGCCTTCGTTCAGTGTCAACGAATACTTCGTAATACTTTCCCCTACTTTTTTGCATACCTAAAAAGAAATATTAGATTTTAACTCTTCAAATACTCTCATTTAGCTTTTGCTTATTTTAATTAATACTACTTTCTCAGTAATTTTTAAACATTTTTTTGTTTTAAAATTATCTCCTCGTCTAAATGTTTCTCAATTTTTTCTCCATCGGCGATTAATTAAGCCTAATAGATAGCTTTAGAAAGGCAAATTTGTGGTTTTACTACCTATTATCCAAACGTACATTTTTTATCATTTGCTATTATTAGCTATTATTCGACAATTTGTGTTTTTATTGTTTATAGATATTCAATATCTTAGTCTGTTTGTTGTTTTGTTATGCACAGAATAATTATTCAAGAGTTGTTTTTTTATGCATTTCAATTCAATATTTTTAATTTATAAATGGATGTTTTTATTGACTAGATTTAAATGGTTATCATGAATTTAGTTTTACGTTTCATAAAATATGGTCAATTCTCTTTTTTTCACAGCAAAAACTTTATTTAGTTATTTTGAGTTTTAATATGTAAATTATTTTTAGCTGAGAAATTTAATATTGTACTTCAAATTTTTCATTACTTATTATCTTTTCAATTTTTTAAAGAATCTTTTTACTTATCATTTTTTAACACTTGAATGTAAGGGATTAACTCAAAGTGCATTATATGCAAAAACATCCTGTACATTTTTGTTTTATGTATAAAGAATTAAAATTCAGTTATACTAACTAACCTGTTCACTGTTTGTGTTTTAAAATTCATTTCTTTCTCCTTATTGCAATTATTGCTTTCAGCTTGCAAAAATTGAAATGTTTAAAATGTCAGCCTTAATTGCCTTTATTACTATTAATACAAGACTGGCGAGAACCACCTGGTCGCCGTTGTCGGCTAGCTTACAATAATTCTTATATGATGTATAGATATATTGATGATTTATTAATATGTTCAACAGTAGACGACTACACACCACAAATTGACTTTTATCCAGAATATTTGATACTACTAAAAACTAATGAAGGTTTTTCTTCTACAGATTTTCTAGATCTTGGAATAAAAATAGTTGATAATAAATTAAGTACTAAGATTTATGATAAAAGAAACACTTTTCAGTTCAATATGAACAAGCTACCTTTTTGGAATAGCAACATTAGCCGTCAAATTTATAGAAATATCGTCTTAAATTATATTCATAGAAGCCCTGTTTTAGTCACAGATAGATTGAATAATCAGTCTCATATTTATACATTTCTTGAAAATACTATGAGATATGGGTATTCTATAAATTTCATGTATGCTTATGTTATTAAGAAAAATTTAACTCCCTTAAATTAAAAGTCCCGTAAATTTATTTTTGATGTGATCATATATAATGCAATTAACAAAGATTTTAGTAAATCACTTCATACAAAGATAGCGCCACTAGATTAAGTATAATATTGCATCACATATCATTTATTTATTTTAATGTACATTTCTAAAAAATATATATTATTATAAAAGGTTAAATTTAATTCATATTTAATATTTTATAGTGTTTTATAATAGTAATAAAAGCTTAATTTAGAAACCTAATAATATTTATAACTATTGAATTGGTATGTTATAAGTTAAATGCATTCTCGTTCCTAATCTTGACAGATTTGGGAGATGTATTCCCCTATTTTTTCGTTTTTCCAACAATTTACTTTCGCAGAGGGTTGGTGCCACAAAATACAGATTTAATGCGAATCCTATCAGTTTTGATTAATTGAAATATATATATAGCTAAATATTTCAATGAAACAAAACATGTGTTTTATTTTCATAAAATACAAAAAATAATCTAAAAATTAAAATTAAAATCAAATTACCTTATCAATAATCATACAAATGAAATGACAGAAGATAGTTTAATTAAAAAATATTACACTATGGAAAAAGAAAACCTAGAATTGGAATTCCAACAATCAAATGCCTATAAGTCTTGGAAACTAATACGTCGCATTAAATCTGGATTTTGTGGCGCCAACCCTCTTCGAAAGCCAATTGTTGGAAAAACTAAAAAATAGGGGAATAAATCCACAAACTATTTCAAGTTTAGAAACGAGAAAGTATATAACTTAACATACCAATTCAATAGTTATAAATATTGTTAGGACTTGAGCATTATTTATATATATATATAGAGAGAGAGAGAGAACAAATCGTAAAATGAAAACCGCAATTACAGCACAATAACGTTTCTTCAGGGGATGAAGTTATTGTGAATTGCTAAAATATAAAAAGTTTGACATTTTCTTTCAATCAGTTACGCCGTAAGGCCTAAAGCATTGATTTTCATCCCTAATATTAAACCAAAAACAGATAGAGGAGCTTTGAATAATTAAAACCAAAAGTACGATGCGATATATCATTAGAGCAAAGTAAGAATAAATTTTGGGTACCAGAAGATCGGATGCTGACGTGTCGATGTTTGGGAGCCTTTTGCTGCAGTCCGGGGTTGAAGGGGTGTTAACAGGGTATCGAGTTACACGTTTCTCGCTTAACTTTGGCTGTTACATATAAAGTGTAGTATGTTGGGAACAATGAAGATTAAATAGAAAAGCGATAACGATAGAAAGCGTAGAGAAATAGTAAAAGAAATCAGTAAAATATGTAAAAACAGTGAAAAATGTCTAAAAGATGCGTTTTCGAGGTAAAATATTAGGCCTTATTGCCTTGAGTGACCCTACTGCGAATATTATACTTCAAAAATTCCCTCATCACTTTGCAAACCTCTGATTAATGGATTTAAGATGAAATTATAGGATTGCTTATCAGAGCTATGTTGACTCGAAGTATAATCTTCGCAGTAGGATCACTCCAGTCGATAAGGTCTAATATTTTACCTCGAAAACGCATCTTTTAGACCTTTTTTACAGGTTTATCATATTTTACTGATTTCTTTTACTATTTCTCTACGCTTTCTATCGTTATCGCTTTTCTATTTAATCTTCATCGTTCCCAACTTACTACACTTTCCTGGCAACAGACAAAGTTAAGCGCGAAACGTGTAATTAGATACCCTGTTAATACCTCTTCAACCCCAGTCTGCAGCATAACCCTCCGCAAACACCGCCACTTCAACATCCTACCTTCTGGTACGCAAAATTTATTCTTACTTTGCTCGAATGTTATATCACATCGTACTTTTGGTTTTAATTATTCAAAACTCCTCTCTCTCGGTTTTTGGTTTGACATTAGGGATGAAAATCAGTGTTTTAGGCCTTACGGCGTAACTTATTGCGAGAAAATGTCAAATATTTTACATTTCAGCAATTCACAATCACTTCATCCCCTGAAGAAACGTTATTGTAATGTAATTGCGTTTTTCATTTGCTTTTTGCTTCTTATATATATATATATATATATAGCTGCTATATTAATTGTTGAAAACTCCATATACTCGGATTTTGCCTTTTTCAATACTTTTAATAACATCAGAGATTTTTTACATGTTGACATGTAAATGTTTAAGCATAATTTTTTGTTCATGGTATCTATAGTATTTTCAATTCTTTATATTTTGTTTTAATTTTAGTTGTATTGTTCAAATTATGACTTTTTAGTATAGGATTTGCTTCTTGATATCTCTTGTTTACTTTGTTTCTGTTTGATCATATATAATAAGTTATAATTAGATTTATATACATCCCAGATAGCAATTTTAGTTTGCAGCAATCTTGCACTGGAAATATGTAAGCTTGCAACAAGATTGACACGGCAAGAGCGCAAGCTTGAAACAAGTTAACGCAAAAGAGTTAGTGACAACGCGTTAAACTTGTCACAAGCTCTCCGCTTCAAACTCATTGCAAACTATAGCAAAAACAGAGTACGAAGACAAACTCAGATTCAAACCTCCGACATACCGTTTCCTAAACCTGTCGTATTAACCACTCGGCCAGCTAGACTCTGAGAGGCGGATATAGATTGCGCTAATAGATCGTGCATCTGCGATTTATTTTAAACTGATTCTTGATTTCATATTTTTTTAAAATTTTGAGTTGAGAATATGATTTAACGTCAAAGAGATAGCAAATTTCGCTAGTAATTATGTTTTTCTAATAGAATAAATTATGAAATTAGGGTTCAAAAGTAATTACTTTTAAAATGGGACAAAATGTAAGTTATTATTTTTCAACAAACTTTGACAGTTTTTTAGGTTTAATTTTGTTTTATGAACGTTAAAATTTCAACATTAAGAAAAAGGCGATATAGTTTCCTTTAAAGTGCGAGTTCGATATTTAGTAGGAAGATGGAAAATGTTTCAAAATTTTTTTCATAAAAAAGTTATTTTTTTTCACAAATTATCAATGATTTGATGAATTAATAAAAAGAAGGGCGGTCTAGAAGATGCTATTAAAAATCGGATGTTTTTTAGAACAAAACAGTAAATGTGCTGTATCATCTTTGCAGCAAACTTGTTTTGCAATCGTGGTGTGAAACTTGTCATAACAACTTCACAGCAAACTTGTTTTGAAAGTGGGTCGATCGATTATGCTTTCTTTCTTTGCAGGAAGTTTATGCAATGTTGCCACATCAAGTTTGTCATGACAAGTTAATATCAAGAAAAATCAAACTTGCTGCAAGTGTACGTGCTATCTGGGATATATATGTATATATATACATAATAGAAGAAACATTCATATCAGTAGTAAAAACTACATAAATTTAAAAAAACAATCATAAACAACAAAATGTAAAAAGGCAATGCAATAAAAATTGAAATAAAATACTGATAGTTTCAATAGACATAAATTTATGCAAGAACTTAACGAATTCGCAATAAATGCTGCAATTCTAGGAGTGTTGTGGAAATATATCCTTTTATCCCTCCATTGAAATTTGATTTATGATATATATACAATAATAAACAAAAACAGAAATCAAGATAAAAAACATTTATATATAAAAAGAGCAATAACCTATCAAGAAATTAATACTTTAATCGAAGAAATACTAATTCAAATGAAGTAAACATTAGGAAACAGATACTTAATGTTTAACAAATATATATATATATATATATATATAAAGAGAGAGAGAGTATAAATTGTGTAAACACTGAAAGAGTATAAAACTTAAGATGAAAAAAGCAATTGAAGCACAATAACGTTTCTTCAGGGGATGAAGTTATTGTGAATTGCTGAAATATAGAATAAAATATATTTACTCGGATAGACTTTCAGTTCGTTTTCTCATATCTTTTCGAATTTGATATGAGAGTTCGTTATTTTATTTTATTGTTTTTATATTACGTTTTGCTTCTTATATACATACGTACATATATATATATATATATATATATATATAGTTAAATTTTTCGAACAATCAAAACATATGTTTTATTTTCAATGTAAACAAATATTAATCTAAGAATTAAAATTAAAATGAAATTACCTTATCAATAATCGTACAAATGAAATACAAAAGATAGGTTTATTAAAAACAAGACAATACAATAAAACCAAACGCAAAACACGTATTTTAAAAACATACATATAAGTATAAAATAAAAATAAAAATCATAGATCAAAATGGTATTTCCCATATGGTAATTCTTATTATGTCTATCAAATTCTAAAAGAATTTCACTATACATAATACATAATTCTTCTATATATATATATATATATATATATATATATATATATATATATATATTAATGGTTCTTCGAAACATGTTTATTTTGTATTCTCGTTTGTATTTATTTTTAAACTTTAAGTAAATTATAATCACTTTGCATTCTTTAAAAAACTGCAAATTTTATTAAAGATTTCAAACAAACATTCTTAGTAAAATAATTTAAGCATCCTATAAGAATTATAAGTCTAGGTAAGAATTTTACATTTCCCTGTATAATATCGGTTCATTTGTCAGCTGCCTTCTTAATTTATTCTAACATATTAAAATTTAAAGAAACAGTGCTTGAATTTATGGAACTGTTTTAGTTTTCTAAAATGTTACATTGATTATTAAAAGAATACATTTGAAAAATTTTCTTTTACTTTTCTAATAAGAAAATAACATGATTTGAAAAACATCAAACACTGTTTTCTCTAGTGTATTGATCTCTACCTTCAATATATTTATGAAAAAGATTACATTTTCATGCATCGAAAATCCTCTTATGTAATGCAAATAAATTTCAATACCTTAAAAGTAAAACTCTTTATTTTTCGTGAAATTAAGATTTTTTAATCTTTACATCTGTCTGTGTAATATTGGTTTATTTGTCGCTTGCTTTCTTAATTTATTCCAACATATTAAAACTTAAAGCAACAGTGCTGGGATTTGCTTATATTTTGTCACTTTATATGTTATTTTTCGTTGTACTATCATTAAAGTATATATTTTGCAGAAAGTCTTCTTCTGCAAATGTTCACTATTATTGATTATCTTTTAAACATACATGAAAAAGATTAGTTAATACCGTTTACTTGATATTCTACAAACATTAAAAATCACAGCCCTAAATAGCATCGAATTGCACTTTTCATGAAGATTTTAAGGAATGTATTCATACAAGAAGTTGAATACATTAGAGACTGCAACTGAGCAATGGAAAAATAAAAAGAAACAGTTTTCAGATAATTTCTGTTTATTCACTTTTAGAATTTTATCATAAATATATATTAATTATAACGGAATAGACGTAATAATATTTATTAAATAAATATTATTTAAGAAATATTATTCCCGAAAATGGACCAGCATATGGTTGTAGATTGGGGAGTTCACTGTTGAGATACCGTTATGCTTTTTTTCTTATGAAGAGGGACTTAATTATTCAGCCCTTTATAAAGGATCGTATTGTTTATTTATGGGTAATGACCATCGTAATAGGTCTCGGTTTGCAACGGGCATATTGTTCTCACTTAAGATGCTTGGAGACTGGTCTTCCCGTCTTACCAATGGACAATAACTTTGGACAACATCTTTACTTAGTTATTAGTTCTAATAAGTTAATTAAATTATATATTTAAAGTACGTTAACATGCAAGTTATGCATTCGAAAAGGAGAAAAGCTTACTTCAAAGCATTAAAAATCGTTGCAGTTTTCCAGAATTAATATATAAATAGAATATATCTTCACTAAGTACTTATGCTGTGGATTTTTTTTGCCATGATTGCTTTTCTTTAATAAAAATTCCCAAATTGTTTAATATTTATACAACAAAAAATAATCCGAAACACAAGTAACTCTTATCTTATTAAAAAAAAGACATATTAAATTTTTCTTAGATTGACTGCTTTCTTCTGTGCGAGTATTACAACACAACTTCAACAGCAGTGCGGATTAAAAATGGAATTCTATTTTCTATATTTTTTTAATAAATCTATTTTATTTGCGCATTTGTGAAAACAATTCATTGATTTTCATTTATAATGTGACTAATCAAGTTATATTTTATTCCCTAAAATATTATGAAAAATTGCGCCTGCCACAGTAAAAAGTTTCAGTTGCTCGACAGCAATACCTTAGCTATTTGGTCAGATAATCCGTGGCTTTATTTTTACTTGAGTAGTTTTGGAGGAACGCGATGAATATTTTCAGACGGATCTCGTAATATTGAACCATTGCCAAATGAGGAAGACGCAACTTATGTCAGATTGTAGGAAATCAGAGATTTGCAGTTCCAAACTGGAGTTCATCAAAGATCTGATGCGTAGAAAGAGCCTGAAGCACTATAAATCGATCTTTGGGGTTACAACAAAATCAATATAATGATGTGGGGCGGGAGCTTCGAGATTGAGGGGCAAGTTTAAGTGTTATATCCAACTCACCAAGGATAAAAAAAAATATGTGATATCCTATCCCAGTACCTGCAGCGGAATTTTATAAGTAGCCTTTTAAGCTTCCTGATCAATTAATTGATTAATCCCGGTGATCGAATGATGAAGCAATTAATCAAAATGATTAATTACCTCAGGCATTGCATGAAAATTCAGCAAATAGAATGACAAATCAAATGTCTGTATCATCAGATCATAGTTCCAAATTATATGAAACATAATTAGTTTTTAGATTATGGCTTGATGAAATCTGAAATATTCTTCTAAAGCGACGATTTCGGCGATGAAAAAGGACAGCACACTACACACATCCTTGGAAATTATTGGAAGCCAAGACATGTGGTTAGCATTCAAAGGAGTTGCTATTTTGCTCCGTCAGTAGCAATCAGCCATAATAGAGGCCTTCATGGAATAGGAGACTGGAATATAACTATTAATTAGGTGATTAGAGACTCCACCAATAAGCTGCACGAGGAAAACGAAACTCTTAAGTGTTAGTGGTTCAACAGTGTTCCAATCCGAACGTAGGGAAAACGAGTAGGAGTATTCTCAATTCGACCTTCTCCTACACTTACACACAATTTGGTGTGTCTTCTATGGTGTCCTTCATCTTGGAGTGAAGAGAATCGAGTCAGGATTTTGGATCTCTTTCCGAAGACCAATGTATGTCAAAATTTGATACAGATTTTCGAGATTATGTTGAGAACATACAGTCATAAGATCATAATACCAAAATTTATTCTTCTAACTTTCTAAGCCTTTAACACATTCAGAAAGATGCAAGTAAATTGCGTATAATTATCCCTTTGAAGAACGTGACCCAAAACTTGATATAGATTTATAACTCTGATGATTAAATCAAATGCCAAATTATATTCATTTACCTCTATCTGTTTCTGATTTATCGTGATCACATACAGATACATAGAATTCCAAAAACAAATTCTGTTTAAGCGAGTTCCAAAAGGGGAAAGATTTAAAATTTAGTGGTCGAACACTTTGACGATTACAATGGTTTCTCAGTGTAAGTACGGTGGCATAGCGGTAAAGTCTTGGTTTTGGGACCGGAGGGTTCCAGGTTCGAAACTCGAATCGCTGAAGATTAGGCGTGTGTGGGGCCTATTGCAAAATAAATCATACATGGTATCCAAACATTTCCCCGCTGGTGCATAGAGGAATCTTGGAGAGGGGGTGCCAGCTCTGTCGTCGCCCTTGGCGTCTGAACGCGGTTCAAAGTTACGAGGTCCGACCCAAAATAGTTCTTGTGTTGCTTTCGAAGGGGACGCTAAATTAACTAAAGACTCTTTAAGCTTCATATGCGGAGCAGTAAAAGAATTACGTTCGTAAAAGTACTAAGCTCATCCAGAAAGTAAGTGCCGTTTGCGCAAATCTCCAGCGCATCTGACAGCACGAAGGTCGGGCATGCATGGATACATCCTTCAACTCTCGAACGAATTAACATAGCCATTTTGTTTGTTTACGTTAACGTTTAAAGTCATTGTTTGTCGGTAATCATGTTTAAAACAATCGATCGGCCTGCCATCTGTGAAATAAGAGCAGTTATTAAGTTTTGGAATGCGAGAAATGTTCGACCTCGTGAAATTTATCGTCAGATAAGTGAAAGTCAGTCCGGACCTAGCTCCATACGACTTCCATTTGTTTTCTCATCTCAAGAAATTTCTTGCCGGCCAGCAATTTGCAAGTGATGATGAGCTCAAAGTAAACGTCCATAACTGGTTCAGGTCGCAGCCGGCCGAATTCTACGAGCGGGTATGTTGCAATCAGTGCCAAGATACGGCACATGCCTTAATTCGCATGGCGACTATGTCTAAAAGTAGTTTAAGGTGTGTAGATTTTTCTGTTATAAAATACAAATGAAAACAAATTGTTTATCTTTTTTAATACCTAAACGGTACTTATTTTCTCGATGAGCTTTGTATATAGCCTAAATATCTTAAAATCCAAACGTTAATCTAACAGATCACTCTTTTAACACTCTTCTTTCCACATTTATTCCTACAAAATACAAAAGCATATCAAGGGCAAATTATCTTCCGCTAGACATAAAGCTAAAGTCTATAGCATAAAAAAGCTGGAAAACGACCGAAGCTAAATATATTAATACCATTTACGGAATGCCTCTTCCACCATCAATAACAGCATAAGTTGTGAAGCAAATATCGTCCTTCATCACAGATTGTTGTGAAAAGGATCATCAGAGCGATGGACGGAAGGAAGGAAAATAAGAATCGGCAACACAAAGACAGATTGACGCTCCTTTCTAGACGGGCAGAATAAAAAGAGAAATATACCAGATGCTGCACTTGGTCAATCGATGGTACTGACCCTTTGTCACGAGAGTGGACAGTGGTCAATCGAAGACGCTAACTCATACATGCCAACTTGACCATCTGCTTCGTAGAGGGCCTGATCTTACCGGAAGTGTTTCCCAAACACGAAACAATCTGGAAAGTTTGTTTTTACCCAGAAGGGTGAACACCGAAGCGAAATAAATGATTCGATGAGATATATGGGTTGAAGATAAATCGGATTGATTCGTAATTTTTAAACTATTTGCAATAACTTTAAAATTATTTTCATTCTTTCTGATTGCTGTAAATTAAAGCGGTCAAGAAGTATAATAAATTTAACATTTATTTTGCATTTTGATGATGATGATGCAAAATATTTTAAAGGCATATTACGATTATTAAATTGATTCCTAAGATTAATGCTTTATTTTGAAGCTAGGCGAGAATTATTCTGGATCTGACCTCATCATCTTCAAGCATTGGCAGGGAATGAGGATGACACTTCAGTTGCCATTCAGTTTTCCAAACTCCCATGTCACACCATCGTGAGAACTTTTCAGTCCACGAAATTAGATACCACGTGTACCAAGATCAGATAGACTTGTGTCTATGGAATCGGATTTCAAATCTGCGAACCTTCAATATCGACGCCGAAACTATAACACTGCTAACGCTGCTGAAGGTAATTTACCTCTATAGCGAAAGAAATAAAAAAAAGAAAAATAAATATTTTTCCATGGCATCTCATTATGGTCATAGTTTCTTTTCATGTATTGTACTGCCTTCTATGGTGTCCTGGCGTTGAAGTAGAAAAATCACAGGTCGAACAGTAATAAGGTCAAGAAATCATTGTATATATTCCAAATAATAAAGGCCTGGTTGTCTCTGACTCCGTAATAAGACGCTAATCCAGTTTAATAGATTTTTGAATGATAACGAACGTACAAAATATCTCGATACCAAAAACAATTGTGAGTTTAGACATGGCATGTAAAGCGGAAGACAGCTTAGGCCATAAAGTTGGCATCTAGGTACAGTAAAAAGTTTATGCTCTACTCGATGAGGCAACTTACAACGCCATCTATTTTCAAATTTTGGAATTAGCGGTGCTATCTCGTAAAGGCAGAAAGATACAAGAACAAAGTCAATTAGAAAGTTGTAGAGCACTCTGGATTTAGTACGAAAAGATACCTTGCGCATATTAATACTCAAAATAGAATGCAAAAACTGAGCATTTGTTTGATCATGTTTTCGAAAATTGTCAATTGTGGAAGAAAGAAACTGAGGCACGTCCCTGTATTCAGGATTATTTATTTATATTGCTTAAAATACTTTCCGTTAGCCACTATACACACTTGCACTCTGGACTAGATTTCTCGCTTCGCTCGCGTTTCACGACGCCATAGTGTTGAAAATAACAATAAAAGAAATGTTCATTTTTTACATTCTGTGTTGAGTATTAAAGTGCGCAATGTATCTTTTCGTATTAAATCAAGAGTGTTCTACAACTTTCTAATTGACTTTTTTTTCATATTTTTCACCGTTTACGAGATAGGACTTCTAATTCCAAAATTTGCCCATAAATGGCGTGTAAGTTGTATCATCGAGCAGCGCATAGCCTTTTAACTATACCTAGACACCAACTTCATGGCCTAAGTTGTCACCGTTTTAAGTTAAGGGGGGGGGGGGGTGTAACGGATCTAAGTGGGAATCCTGTATAATATCATTGTATAATATTTTGCTACAGTATTTAAAAATATGATGATAATGGTTGTAATCATCACCGTCATGAAATTGGAATGATCACACTTGAGTAGGGTTGTTATTATATTATATATTCTAAATAAATGTTCCTTTGGGCTTTAACTTCTCTCCTGTTGTTAACTGTGTCTAAATTAACATAAATCCTCTAAATCTGTATTTTGGATTAATATTTAAATCTGCAAAATGTTCACCTTAATATATATATATAGCTAGCTATCATTTATCAAAATAGTGGTAAAATATTATGACTAACGTATTGTGGATAATTTTCTTTGACCTAAAATCAGTTTCCTGATGGGAAAAAAATCGAATCTTCAAGCAGTAAAATGGTCATTGTTTTGTTTCTCAAACGACGACTTAAAGATGTAAAACATAATCGTCCAACAAGAAGCGTTAGGATACTAGTTTTAACGAAACAATAAATCAAATAAATGTTCTCTAATGAAACACTTCACCAAATTTTATTTTACCGTCCAATTTTGAAGCCACACTATGACTACACTGGGAAGATCCTCTTGATTTTCAATCACGGTCAGATGACGACACCTGAAGAGAAATCTCTCACCAAAGGGAAGAAGTTTGACTTCAACGGATGTAATTACACTCACTTCCAAAAGTTAAGCACAATTCTTAAGATGCGAAAAAATTGGAGTTAATATGAATACTGTGGTTCGCAATCAGTTGCGGAGAATCGTGGGACATACTATCGTCATAACCCACATTTTACAGTGAAGGTTCGGTCACAGGGCAATTAGGAGGACCACCAGAAAGGAATGACGGCTAAAATGGAGTTTGACTCATCCTGAATCACAGAAAGTTGATATCGGGAATCAACTTTCATCAATGGTTATGTTTGATGTGCATAATATTTACATGCATTTTCGTAAACACAGCATAAATATTCGGAAAGATATAAAGGTTTTCTTAAAAAATCCCAAATTTTTGCACATGTTTTTTGTTATAACATGCAAAGTTTTCAACCAAATTGTACGAAACTGTCAGAATACTTGACAATATGTAAAAGAAACATTGCAAATTTGAATGAGAAAAAAACTGAATATTACAGAAAATATGAGAATTTGTAATAAATAATTTTTTACTGTGCATGTGCGAAACGTAGCGTAATTTTTCTTTCATATCTTTAGAGCCAGAGATATAGGGCAACTTATATAAAAACTCCAGTTAAAAACCATTAGTATTCATAAAGATATCGGCATGGCAACTTGAGGAATTTCGGTACACTCTAAGAGAAGCTAAAAACCTTCATCATTTTGTTTTTCTTCGAGAATAACAGCAATTCAGCTCTTGCAATGCCTTCTGCGAATCAGGATGACCAGACTCCATTTTCGCTTTCATCCCTTTATGGTGGCCCTCATAATTGCCCTGTGACCGAATCTTCACTGTAAAATGTGAGTTATGACGATAGTATGTCCCACGATTCTCCGCAACTGATTGCGAACCACAGTATTCATATTAACTCCAATTTTTTGGCATCTTAAGAATTGTGCTTAACTTTTTGAAGTGAGCAGTGTATCTTCAGCGGAATAAGATCTCGAGCACGAAATCCTCTGGTTCTCACAATTTTTCCAAATTTCATAATGAATTTCATTGTCAAATATTCCAATCCACAAATATATCCTTATTTTATGCTTCACTTAATTATAAAAATCATGTTTCCATTGTTAATCAGCAAGAGAACATTCAATGCTAGAAAAAGAAGGAGAATTTTAATCCATTATATACTTTTAAATCCTCCATTTAAAGCCCTACTTTTTTCCAAGCGATAAATTTGGATCAATTGAATAAATGCCTGCAGTAGTATCATATTAAAGTATGAAAATCCAGTTGTCTGTAACTTAATTACTTGCACTGGCTGATTTACACAATTTCCTCCAGGGCTTTCGAATATTATTTTTCCGTTCTAAGGTAAATTAATTTCTTAGATTTATTAAATTAGAGAGGTCTCGAAATATTTTCCGTTTATATTTTGTATCTTGAAAGGAAAAACGGCTGAGAAATCATGAAAAACTTAAATCAGCAAGAGTTAAATATATCTGATTAGGTACGATCTATGCATAATTTACAAAATTATTTTCACAATTCTTCCAGTCAATTTTTTAGAAGCCACTTTCCTTGGCTATTAGCCGGAGAAAAAATTCTATTAAAGTAATCTTAAGTAAAACAGAAACCGAATTTTAAAAGTAAAAATATTTCCTTTTAAATATTTTACTCGAAGTCGCTAGTGACTTTAAATAAATTTAATTAATAGCAAAATCATTCCAGTTGAAGATGATTTTGATTCTGCGATAGAACTTAGTTCCTACTCGGCCACATTCTAATTGTTTCATTTGCGTTTTTCTCCTAATTAACCGTTTACAGGGCAATGTTTCCATTTGGAAAGAACGAATTGAAAATTGATGTCAAAATAAAATATCGTTCATATTGTTTTGAAAAAATAGTTTCTTATAATTGATAAAAAATCGACTAAAATCGATCCGAAATTTCTTAAAATCCGTACACATAGTTAAAAATGTCCACGTTATTAATAACATATTAACTATAATTGTATAAGTAAGAAACGCATTTGCTATAATTTAGTCAAGTTTCATGTTCCCAATTGGGAACATTGGTCAGTCGTGACCGTTCTATGAAACAAGGAATTTCTCTGTTATGAGTTTCTATTGAAAGAAATTGGAAAGGACAATTCTCTTTTAATTCAGAAAAGGATATCCCCATCTGTTGTTACAAGGTTAATGCTTTTGTTTTGTCGAAAAATATTCATTTTTATCCCCAATCTGGGGAAGGGGTAAATTTAATTGTGTCGGATAGGTATTTATGCATTGCGGAATGACAATTCTGTATTGATTGTTTATTCTAATATTTCCATCTTCCAATCCAGCAAATTAAAAAATATTTTCATGCACAAAAGAAAAAGGTAGGCTTAGAACAACGAAATTAGATTTATAAATATAATTCTGGACTAGGTGGGGTTTATCAATTTTATAAAATGGGAGAAAGTATCGTCACAACTTCGAAAATTGAAATGATGGTTTATTTTATTTGGAAATATACTAAATATAGTTGTTGTTTCTGGATGGCTGTTGTATTCAACAACTCACGGGAAATATAACCAATTTACTTATCTGGAGTTTCGTCTAGAAGTCATATCCTTTTACAAACTGGAGGAAAAAAGTATGGACCTCAAACATGACTAAAAGTTACCGGTTGTAAATCTCAGCTGAAAAGTGATAGTCAATGCTATATTGTAACAACTCGGGCAAATATTCATAATTTGGAGAAAGTAAAAGATTGCAGAACAATAAGGTGAAAAAAGGGTATTGCATTTGAACTAATTCTCAGAATGCCATAGGATACCATTATAAAGTTTCATTTTTTACACTTTTTGTTCAAAATCTATTTTTATTCATTTAAATTCATAAATTTTCAATTTAATTCATATCTGAGCTTAGTTATAAAAATATTTTTACAATACTTTATTTATTATTCAGTCTGATCATTGCTTTTCTTCCATTTCAGTGCCTAGCCAGAAGTGGATAATGTTCCCAATTGGGGAACATTATCCACTTATCCACCACATTCACACAATTTGGGAACATTATAAAAAACATATATAAAGATTTTTATTCATATTTTAATAATTGATATCTTTAAACTAAAGTATTAGAAGGTGGAATACTCATAAAAGTAATTGAAAATTAACCTGGATCTCTGTGTGTGAATTCGGTCTGTAAACGGTTGAGAACAGACTCAAATTAAGAAAACTCTTTAAATTTCTGGCCATGCATCTTCTAATTTCTGCCTGTGCAGGTGCGAACTTTTCTCATTGAAAATGACAAATTTGGTTGCCGTTTCTTCGTTGTTGTTGATTCTCGAACAAACTTATTTACAGAAACGAAAATGTTATGCAATATTAGTTGTGGAAACTATGAAAAATGTTGGAAGAAACGAAGCAATAAGACTAATCAAAATTATCATTAGCGTTTGTCCCAATAGCAAATGGAAAGAGACGGTCGGCTCCCTTCAGCAATAATTTGTGATATGAACTTGATGAGAAATACACAACATATCGCTGGTATATTTAATTGTGAGGCTTTAGGTGAAATATCACCAATCAGGTTTTTTTAAATTTTTTGAACACTTGAGAATATTTCCATTCCTTTCGAAGCAAATAAATAATGGATCCCAATTTTGATTCACTTCCGGGCCACCAATATTTTGTCTTCTTTATTATTGTATGCATGAAAGAAGCAACAAAAGTTTGCTCAGCATATAAAATAAGACATGCGAATACTCCATTTCAAAAAGCGTTTTTATTTTTTAGCTTTGCGAAAAACTATCCACATCGGAATCAAATCATTATTCAAATTCAAAAACAAAAATACCATCGAGATTTTACATTGTTGCCATTAAAACTACATGATGAATAAAATTAAATATAACAAGAAATAAATGTTATAGAAAGATATTTACAAAAAAAAATTAAATGCTTCGTGAGCTATAATTCAGCCACTACAATGCAAATAATAGTTTTTCTATTAAAATTCCTGAAGCCACGGATGACAAATTTCTTATTCTTTGCTACTGTCACTCTTTGTTCGGTGTTTTAAGAGTGAGGTGTTTAAGAAATGAGTTGTATTAATTTCCTCTATAGGAAATCAAATGGAAAAATTAATTCCCATTTTTAAAACAATGGTCTACAAAGTCTGAAAATATAACTGATCTTAACATTTATAATTTATGATACTCAACTTATTACGCAATGAACATTTCTTTCAAGTGAAAAGAGATGAAAGTATAGCTCAAGTTTTCAAATTTACTCTGATCTAGCTATTTTGAAACTGAAAGAATTATTATAATTCTCTTAAGATGGTGAATAAAAATTCTTTCAACCTCTGTAATTAATTTAGAGAGAAGGCCAGAACGAAAAAAAGCTATTATACTGAGCATTTTTTAGGAAAAGATAATTAAAAAATCTCATAAGAGTCCTCAGTTTTGCGTTGACAAGCGCATTAGGACTCTCTCCACCTAGTTCCAAAAAAATGCATTTAATGATTAAGTACAATTAATAACTTGAGTTCTAAGCTTTTAAATTACAAATTGTGTATATTCGAAAGTTCATTAAAGGCACGTAGCAATTCATTTTTTCTGGTTAGTGTATTAAAATTAATCAATGCTTTTCATTTTCTCTGATAGATGTTGTACAATAAAATAATTTTGAGAGGAGGTATTAATTAAAGTCATTTTTGATGGGAAAATATTTTAGAAAAAAAATAACTTAATCACATTTCTTAAAGAGAAATAGAAGTCGCCATTGCTCTTAATGAAATTGAAGAGTTTTTTTCTTTTCTTAAGTATAGCTTATATTTTTAAAATATAGATGGATTTTATTACGTAATTGGTTCTATAAAGAACGCGCCTAATATCGCATTAAGTACTTCGAACGCTGTTAATTATTTTCGACAAAATTCTAGTTTTTAAAGAATTCAATTTTTCCGGGATTATTGTCTTATTCCTTACAGGCAGTAACGCTTCGGCGCAAGATGAATTTTTTCTTCTGCGTACGAGTTGCCAAATGCTGTACCATGGCATACAGGGGTGGCACCAGAGGGAGGAACGGGGGGGACGCACCCCCCATCGGGGAAAAATTCTGTATTCCGTTGGGAAAAATTTTTATATGGGGTATTCAACTGTTGTTGATAAATAATACTCTTACGAAAATTTGAGACCAATCATTACAATCGTCCCCCCGTACAGCTGGTCGTGCCCCCTGTCGGGGAGACCGTGCCCTCTGACGGAAAAATCAGACTCCCTCGTCAGGCAAACTCTAGCGCCATTTCTGATGATATGACAATTTTAGTCCCCTCGGGGATGTAATTTGTCTCTTCTTTATGCACATGACAGATCGTTTTATTCCCATGTCCTACTGTATCACCTAATGAGTGATGGTTATATTTGTTTATCAGAAAACACGAAAAATAGGTAACCCTGATCGAAAAGTGACGACAGCTTATTTTTCCGTTAACGAAACCCCAATTGTAGCCAAGCTGAAATGTTGGCGTTATTCCGTTTTGGCGCCAACATTCTATACTAAGGTTGCTAGAAATTGAGATTTGTTCAAATTTCTAGTGGCATATCGCAGACATTGGGGTCAATTCTCTGATGATCTACCGCTAGAATTTTGCACATATTACCAAATTATAGCTAGCATGAAGTGAATGTTGGCGCCAAAAAGAAATAACGCCAACAATACAACGATTGAGGCTCCATTATGTTTTTTTCTAAGGTCTCTATAATTTAGCACTAACACCACATTCTAGTTACAGATTGTTTAATCTTAAGCGATCATTCGCGGCTAGAATTTGGCGGATTCTGTCTTTCTTCGAGTACCGTCTTTCCGTTAAAGGTATGTCGATACTATTCTGTTGGCGAAAAAGCCCGGACCACAGTTACTGCATAATAGCGACATGAAATAAGGGAAATATATATATGAATGCCTCTTTGATAAACACATTTTAAAGTTTCTTCGAAAATTTGAGATTCACTCTCTTTCAATCTAAATGTTGGTGAAATTTCGGATTTCAAACACATTTTTGATTACTTATGATGGCATTTTAACGAAAAATATCAGACGACCTGTGACTTTATGAGCTATATCATTGCATGGGATATTTGCCGAACATAAAAGGAATGAAGAACGTTATGAGTTCTATCCTCTTAAAAAGCATTATTCCAAAACTGACAAATTCGTCTGGCTAACTGTTGGAGGTTTTCCTGATTTTCTTCTAAACAATGTCCAAACGTAGTTCACTTTTCTTCGTAAGTCGAAGAAAAGTGGGGGAAAGTATCCTACTCCCATGCATTAGAACTAATTCAAGTTTCTTCTTCATGTAGAGCATAGGCTTTTCTAGGTCGCGTAGCCGACAGAAGATGTAGCATTTCCCATTTGTCTTGAATTCATGAGTTATGGACTTGTCCACATATTCTAGATAATCTAGAATTTCAATCAACACCTCACGAAAAAATAGTTAATCCTCACAGCTATTATGCGACAATTATATTTAGGAGGTAAATTAATTTAATCTTATAATCACTGCTTGAATGAATAAAATCATTTACCATTCGCTTAATACAATAGATATCGTTATTGACACAGTGAAAACAAACACATTAAGTGCTTCAAGATAATTAAGCCACATTAGGGCATTTATTTCTTGCAATTATTTAAAATTACATCAAAATATTTCAATTTTCCAAGTGGAATTTTTATTCGTTGTCTAATGACAATCTATTTCTCTGTCTGACTTCTGGAATCGCATTTCTGCTTATAAAACTGGTAAAAAGAATTAAATTCCTCTAATATCAGTCTTTGGGTAGACTGAAGTGCACCACACACATACCTCATCAAGGCTTATCTCACTAATTCAGTCACCTAATCATCATGTGTTAGTGACAAACTTTTAAAACAAAATAAAAAAGTAGATTCTTTTCCAGGTTACTACATATTCTACTTAAAATTACATATTTACATCATTGATTAAACACATTGGCAGAAAAAAAGAATAAAGTGCAACAGTTCTTTTAGTGTTGGTTCACGGCGAACAAGTCAGTAGCGTCTCGATCCCAGGCCCTTTCCCTATGCGATGGGCGAATCCATCTTAAGCAGTAGTTTTCGCAGGTGGGGAAGTTTGACAAGGAGGGACACACTCGGAATCGGTTGGGAAGGTGCCTGGAATCCAGACGCTAGTGAACGGAGAGGAAAACACCGTGCCGGGAATGAGTTTATAGCTTAGTTAATTCATGTGCTGAAAATAATGGTATTTAGGAAGTGAATTACAGATCTGTCGAGATTTTTTCATTATTAACAGTATAGTTAATTATGGTTTCCTGTTGCAATATCTTTCTTAAAACAGCATTAAAAATCATATTGTGCACATCATTAAATTAGTTCATCTAAATTCTAAAAAATAAGTTTGACAGTATTTCTTATGTGTATTTTTACATGGTAACAATTTACTCTAAGAATTCACAACATTATCTTATAAAAAGCCTTTCCTCAATCACATAGAACTGTGAATATTATGACAGATCATAAATGCTAGTTTTAATAATTTATCTTGAAATGTATTAGCTGCTGCAATATTGAAGGTAATATGTTTATAATACTTATGTTGAAGAAATTGTTGTATGAAATATAAAACAATATCCAATTTATTCTAGTTTGATCTCTTTTTTTTGGTATGATTATATTTAATCTTATACAGTGCAAAGTTTTAAGTGAAAGTGAGTTTTAAACATGTTAAACTCCTTTGTATGGCAAACATAAATTTTATGAAATTTCAGTAGATAAGCAAAGAGAAATTCTTATCTTAAATAAATAAAATGAGTTATTGAATCTAATAAAAGTTTTTTGCAAAATTTTGCTAACCTGTGTTACCTATATCACTTATGTATATATATAAAATTAAACAGCATTAAAATGAATCCACAAAAAGTAAACACTATTTTTTTTAAGTATGACCTGTGATAAAACAACTTGCTGCCACAATGTTTATTAGTTGTTACATCATGTTATCTCAGAGAAAGTGAAGTTTGTGATTTTGTTTCCATTTGTTTTTCAATGTATTAGTAAAATAAATTATACTGACTTATCAGAACAGAAAGGATTAATAGCATCTACTACCACTCTTACAAACTCCAAAACCCACCTAATGTAACTGAAATTACTGAATGCATGTTTAGATTTGATCTTTAATTCAGAATCTGATAACTGATAGCTCAGATTCCATTGTACTTATAACTACTGGGCTTTTAAAAGTTCTTTCTAAATACGCAACTCATCATAAATTTATTTTTTCTATTTCTGTTGTTTCGATAGTATCTTGCTAAACAACTTTCTTAACCTAACCTAAAATGACATGCAAGTCAATTAACATACATTTATTATGCATGACTAAATTTTTTAGAGATTCTCAACATTGTTTCATTAAAGTTAAAAAAAAAATTTATTTATTTTAAGTCCTCTACCTCTTCTAGTTGAGTAATTTATGACAATGAAAAAAATAACTTTTACTAGTGAGCAGATAAGTCAAAGTATATAATCCATTTCTCAAAATATGAGGAACCTTTTCAAAATGTAAAATAAATCACATTTCAAGTAATTATCAAGCTCACTTTTATTTATGAAAAAAGTTAAACAGCATTAAAATGAATCTACAAAAAGTAAAAAGTCTTTTTTAAGTATGACCTGCAATAAAACAACCTTGTGTCATAATGTTTACTAGCTGCTACATCATGTTATCTCAGAAAAAGTGAAGTTTGTGCTTTTCTTTTTTCTTGTTTTTTAATGTATTTGTAGAAAAAATTACATTGACAGATCACAACAAAAGAGGTTACTTAATTTAATTTAAAAAATTAGTATTAGACTTATAGCTGATCATAAAAAAGTAAATTACTTAATTTAATTTAAAAAATGAGTATTATACTTATAGATGATCATAAAAATGTAAAGGAAAGAAATTTAGCATTTTTTTATTTTTAAGAAATTTGTACCTTCACTGTGAAAGGTAACGGGCCATTTTTCATCCAAATAAGCTATCATCAAAATGCAATTTAAATTGTGTATTTAATTTCTAAATAGCATGAGTAACATGAATATTCAGGATATTCAAACTTCATAAAATTCAATATTACTTTTGAAGATTTAATTTTAACGACTATCAATTTGTGCAAGAATCCTCATTATTTTTTTTTCTCTTAGCAACTTAGCTCTTGCAATGCCAATATCTTTGTGAATACTAATGATATTGAAGTTGGCTATATATCTGGCTCTTAAGTTATGAAGGAAAATTGTGCTTCGTTTCGACCATGCACAGTAAAAAATTGCTCAATGTGTGGTTTCACAGCGAAATCAAGGAACTTTAAAGGGTTAATTGCATTTTTTTTTTGAATGTCAAGAGTACATTCAAAAATTCTTTTTTGAAAATGTTTTTGTAATACGATTACTAAAACATTTAGTACAATAATTAAAATTAGTACAATTTGTCAATTTCCCTGAATTTTTTTATTTAGTTCATTGAAGTGCTGAATGATGTTGCATAGGATTATTAAATCATTTCACCAATCTATATTTGAAAATTCATCATAATTATTGTTTTTTCCTTCAAAATGAGCTTTATTTCTTGTAATAAAATGGCAAACCGATTGACCGCAACTGATCAGTTAAATATCGTTGTATGTCAAAATCTCAGAATATTTGTACTCTATTTCCGTTAATAATTGTGAAAATTGTAGTTTATGAAGACCTCTTTCATTTATAAAGTTGATTCCTTTTATTACAACTGGCATTACATTGGAAAATATTTTTAAACCTTGCTTCAGAAATAGAACTTGATGTTGTAATTGCACAATGAAATTCAATTTCTTAATTCTGTTGAATAAAGTCAATGCTTTTTTGCCACCATATCGGGTGCATCATTTGTTATTACAGAAACACTTCTTTTGTCGGTCAATATCCATTTCTTTAAATAAATTATTAAATTATTTAAAAATAGCAAGACTTAGTACACCTCCCTTCTGAATGTTATTAATTTCGTTGACTCTTCTTTCATTACATTGCCTAATTCATATCAAGTATTAATAATTAAATTAAGAATTAATTGCTAATTTATTGCAAGAAAATCTGCTAGTTGTGCGTAACAATTTATATAATCACTTTCATCTAAAGCAATTGAATATATTTCTACATACTTTAAGTCGTTATGTATTTACCAAGATTGTATTGTGACATATTGGTAACTCCTTTATATGCTTTACAATTGAATATTTTTCTTTAAAAAATGCAAAGTGTCATTCAATTCTAAAAATGCTTGCTTTACAAATTCTTCTAAAAGAGGTTTCCCATGGCAAGCAATGCAATAGGTTGATAGAAAAGTAGCAGCTTTAATCTTATGATTTGGAATCAAAAATTATTTTTAACTGGTTAATTTTTTAATATTTTCAATTGTCTGTTCTCTATTTCATGACATAAAAAATAAGTTTGAAAAAATCAACGCACTAAGTAATTTAAAAAGCCTTTGCGAGTCAATCTTTGACCCCGCGGTCATAGGTTTGCCACCACTGCTATAGTCAGAGTGTGAGATGGATTTTGGTATTTGAAGGATATTAATGTTAAAGGCATAAATAAATGAAATTCAAAATTGCAAAACTTAAGTTGTAGAAGTACCCGGCTCAGCCATTTTATTGAAATATAGCAAATGTAACGAAAAATAAAGTGATAGAACAAAATTCATAAATGCCAACATTAGAATGGTCCATAGCAGAAGATCTACCAGGCGCACACATACGGAAACAGATATGTCAAAATTTTGAATTTATGATCATTTATATATTTCATCGTATTTTAAGTAATCCAAAATTTCTATTTTTATCAAAAATATCTTATCTGAATAAATAATACAATAAATGTATATATCACTATTATTAGAAGAATATTAAATAATTATATGACATTTTTCAAAAACATGAAATGTTGAAAAAATCGGTTCATACAGACATATAACATTTTGGGTTTCATTTATTTATAACTTTTTTATTTTCATTGTGCAATAAATGATTTTTAGTAAATATCATTGAATTAAGAAATGATTAATGCTATTACAGATATTTTATATAAATTACTGGATATGACTAATAAACTATTCTGTTATTCTTAACTACTGAAAATACTTTATCTGTCTGTATTAATCTTAAGAAACAACTCTCCACAAAATATTCAAAATTCTTCAAATTCAATTCACAAAATATAGACAACAGAAATTGTTCAGATCTGATAAGTTTTGAATTTCTCCAGTGTATATCCAGCGTGTTTTCTAGTGTTGTATTTAATTATTAACAGACAGATTTGCATGCCTTTGATAAAAAGAATTTTTTTTTATTTTTGTAGACAGTGTTGTTGACTTTTAAGATAATAAGACAAGATTAAATAACAGGATATTAGAAGTATACGAATGAGAGCAGTTACATTTTGATTTTTATTAGTAATTTATACAGTTGCTAATTTTTCCACGCTAAAGAATATTACATTCTCTGCAATTTTTATGTTATTATTCTTAGACAAATAATAATAATAAATACATAATATTTGCTGGATGAATATTCCAGATATGAAATTGTAGTAAGTTTGAAAAATTCAAGGAGACATAAATTAAAGAGTAATCGTTAAATTAACTCAGCTAAAACTTATTTTATGTACTCTGTATGGATAGTATATATACTTGGTATGCAATATAATGTAAACAGGAAAATACAATGTAAAGAATTCATGCATTACTATTCATCTGTATCAATCCTTACGCTGCATTATATTACAGGAATTAGAATAATTTATTACATAACTTTAAAAAATTACATAATTCAAAAAAGTAAAACATGCATCTAAAATGAAATACTAGTATGAAATAAAGTTTAATATTTATAGAATTGATATATTCTTTCAAATATACACTATGAAATCTCAATGAATGAAATAAAGAATAAAGACTAATATTAAGAGAGATTTTCAAAAAATTAAGATGTGTATAACATACATCTGCATGTGTGTAGGACTAAAATATATGTAAAGAAGTGTGCCTACTTGGTTGTTATCTGCCCACAGTTCAAAATTACGAAGCCTATCATATTATGGCCTTTTTGCAACTTCAAAACACGCAGTAATGTATTTGGTTCCTCTTTTCTTATAGGAATTGTTTATCGCCGGATTATTTTTAGAAGTTTTATCATTGCAGCCTGAAATATTTTTTTTGTTTATCAGTTCATAGTAATATACTACGCCAGCGCCTATAAATTACAACAGATTTCAACATGGGCAGAATCATTCAGCTAAAACAATATTACAAAACTTTCCAGCTTACAGAATCTACTGATAAGCAGTTTTAAAAATGAGGAATGAAAAGTTATATTGTTTAATAACTCGTCAAATAAGGTGAAAGGATGCTAAACAGATCTTTTAAACTTAATTTAAAACTGACACAATTTCGCAATAATCACACTAGCAGAGGTGTTTGTTTCCATACAACCCAACAAACTAAAGCGGCGATGCATTGCCTTCCTAACAGACTCCGAGGGTGTCCCTCCTTGTCAAACTTCTCCACCTGCGAAAACTACTACTTCAAATGGATTCGTCCATCGCATAGGAAAAGGGCCTGGGATCGAGACGTTAGTGACCCCTTCTGTCTTCTTGTTCTGTCCTTCTCATCGCTCCTTGCTCTCGGAAACCACGTGTTTTCTCCCTTCTTGGCGACCCTACGACCTTGGCCGTTGAGGGGAGATACCAGGAACCTGCCCCCCCTGACGAATCTCTCAATAGTTTTGAGCTATAAATATCAGCAACTTCTGAACGAGGTCTATCATTTTTCAGGTTAAATTTTTTTGTGAACTATTCGTTGAATTCTTGCAATGATTCCTACTGATTAGTATAAGGACAAAATATCAGATAAGTCTCTGACATGAAGACAACTTACCGGAATTAAAACAAAATCTTGGCTCATTATTATGTAAAATGAAGATTAAATTCAATGTTTTACGTGACATGTTCTTTTCATAACAAAAGTGGTAACTTACAAATTATTAGTAAATTAAGATAAATAACTTTTAAAGTTCAAGGGAAATAGCATTTGTGAGAAAAAATCAGATGTGTTCGCTGTGTTATAATGTTGTAAAAAGAAGAGTGTAGGCTTATTTTTCACAATCGCCAATCAGTCGCTTGTTAAATAATAGTTGCATATAAATAAATAAATAATTAAAAATAAAAATTTGGGTTAAATCATTGGAATTAATTAGTTTTAAACGATTATGGTAAATCTCAGAGTTTATTATGTTAATATTAAAGTTATTTCAAAAGAATCAAACATTGTTTAATTCGGCTCAAACTATAAGGGGTAAAATCCCATTATTTTCACGACCAACCTTTCTATAAATCTTCGTTTGAATATGAAGTAAGAATGCTGCCTGTAAATTTTATATATTTAAAAAAACATAAGGCACGAAAAATCCATTGTATATGCCATTTCTGTTAATTGGGCCCTTAAAAACCAAAAAGATAAACCAGGCCCTAATTAACCGTATCACACAGATAATAAAACCAGTATTTTGGTGAGTTACAAAATGCCCATCAGTGACCCATGCACCAGTCCATCTGGAAGGAGATACGTCCCGTCATTGGTATTGTTGTTAAACAACCAACCACCGTCAGAGGAAGCGAGAACTGGCATAATGAGTCGGCTCACTTCTCATTCACTTACTCTTGGTCTCTCTGCATCGAAAGTCATTATTTTACTTATTCAGTTCATTATTCATCGTCACTTTAATGTGCCTGTTGTCAGTTTATTACGAAACATGTTTCAGTTGACACGTTAAAATAACGTGTAAAAACTCTCCGCAAATAAAATGCATTACTCTAACCCTTTATGCCACGGTGTTGCATATCTACAGCTGTCTTTTCCACAGTAAGCTCTTCAAGTAGATTTCAATGGTTGTTTCATAACTGCCACATTGTAGTTAACACAATATGCTCATACATTCCTCAACAGACGGTGATACTGAGGTGGATTTAAAAACAAAGATTCACCTGACACTTAAACATTTTCACGAGGTTGCTGCTGAAAGTTCTGGAGAATTTAGTGAAGTTCAAAAGAGTGGACACATCCATTTATTGGAAATGTGTTCAAGGTCTTTGTTAGAAAAAAACTATGAACTGTTTTAAACACAGAAACTTTGAATTTTTGATGCCATTTTGCACTATGTTACAAAAATGAAAAAAAAAACTTTTTTGTCAATAAACAATTTAACGTGATAATTTTTTAAATTATTTTTCCATACTTACAATGATGTACTCTAACGTCTGAGTCATTTTTTTTTCAAATAGGAGTTATTGAGACATAAAGGGCTAACTAAATAAAAACGTAAATTACTTTAACTTCATCGTAAGGTTTGATTTCTATTTCTGAAGTTGTGAAGAATTCTAAGCGTCTAAGATGCGGTCGAGGACATAGCCTCACAATGTTTTTTTTTTTTTTTTTTTTTTTTGTATTTGTTCAGCACGAACTCTTGATCAGTCTGGGGAACTCTTGATCAGTCAGCTTATTTCTGCCAAAACTCAAGACCAGAAATGCAGTGGTGCTGGATATCTGATGATTCTGCGCATTGCCCAGCGTTCAGCATGTTTTAATCCTTTTCTGTAACTCGATCTCCTTTCCTTATCTTTAATTCAAAAAGCCGAAACTTTCTTTTCAGCATCTTCTCCCGGGCTATTTGTGTCGAAAATGGGTCGTTTCAAGAGGAAATATCGCCCTCCCAAGGAAAAAGATAAGAAATTCCGTTCCTATAGCAACCATACTTCATATTTTTGTCCATTTTCTACTCGGACTTCAGAAGTACCGCCGAGGGCTATCTGCGTATTACTTAACCATAAATCTAGCATCTCGTGGAGCTATTGAGATTTCTGATCCTTCGACTAGATGCATTCCACTCCTTCGACTTCTCTCTTTTTTTATTTATTCCTGGTCTTTTTCCTCTTTTTCCTGGAAAACCCAGGAATGCTGCCGCATATTAACTGCAGAGCCATCTGAGATTTTGCTCCCAACAAATAATCCAGCCCGGCTCACTTGAGTAGTTGTGGAGGCTGGGCACCCAAAATAATCCACGAATCTGCATTCATGAGTGTTCGCTGCAGTCGTTAGTTTGAAGACTAATGACGGTGTGCCCATTTTAAGGGACGCACGAAGCCGTAAAGCTCCAGGTGATAGTTAAAAGAATGGTGTGCGTAGTATGTGCGACCGTGGAAAAGTCTTCTCTCTTTCATGTCTTTTTTCTTGCTTCTTCATGCACTTTTCTCTAAATAACTGTAGGGGGGGAAATCGATTTTGGGTCAAAATAATTCAGTGTGATGATAGATAGGGAATAAATAAAAAAAATATTTCTGGATAATAGGGAGAAACTAGTTGTGATTCAGAATACAACACTACCGACTATATTTAATAGGGAGATTAAAGGGAGGAAGTCCTACCCATTATTCTGCATACATGAGCATAACAATATATAGCTCGTCTACTGTTATATGCCAAAAACCTGTTTAAGAATTAAACGCCGTCTACTGGCTGTTGTTATTCTTCATCGATATTTAAATTCTTTCATTTTAATGATTTTATCTACTCTTTATATTTGCTTCATGGCTAATATCTGATGTTTACGCTTCAAGGATGTTTAAATTAGTAGACTTTAATGACTTTATCTATTCTTTATATTTAAGAATTTAACGCTGTCTAACGTCTGTTGTTTATGCTTCATGGATGTTCAAATGATTAGATATTAATGAATTTTTATTCTCTGTGTATGAAAAGATAAGTCGAATCTATATCATAAAATAAAGAGAACTAAAATTTCCAAATCAGATTTCATTATTTAAACACACATTGAACGCAGTGTTCAATTTTGTTTTAGCTTCCTTGTTACCGAAATATCAGAAGAGGCATAAATTAATTCCTAAGATAATCACACTTTTATCTAAGCATCTATGTGTCGCTTATCACTAAAACGTTCTAAGCTGTTCATTTCTCATTCATTATTCGTTTTCTCTCTGTTTATTCTTTAACACTTTAAATTACTCCATCGGTCTAATCTTGGGATTTGGAAATGCCAAAGGGCATTCAAAGGATTCTTTATGCAGTAAAACAGATTTAGTTTATAAAACTGCAGCTTGGAATACGCAACTCTGTCACAGCAAGTGCCCGTACAACTTTCAAGGAAGGATATTTGTTATACTTTAGGATATTGAACTTTACATTTTATTGCCACTGAAAGCATTTTGAGCTTTTGGTAATAGTACCCATTATGTTTTTCGCATCCTTTCAAACCTAACACCATATAAACATCTATTTTATGCTTAAAAAGTAGGTTTTTCTGAAAAGAGATTTTACTAACTGAAAATGTAAAGTTATATACAAATGAAAAACAAATTATAAAAAAAAATTAAGAAATAAAATTCTCTTAAGTATTGTTCACTGCAATAAAACTTTTGCTTTTTCATCTGCCATAAACATTTGTGCTCATTATTTAATAAATATTATTTATTTATTTTTGGTGGATCATTTTAAATATATCAATAGATCTTTCTATAAAGTTATATAGCACCCCAACTGTAAATTCAATGTTTTGACGAAGACTAACGTCTCTCCATAGTGGTCTAATGGTGTGTCGGAAAAAGAAAAAATTATGACACTTTTCGTGGTATTTTTAAACGCTTATAGATCCGCAACCAAATAACTTATAGACTTGATTTTGGTTTCATTTAAGAGAGAAAGGTTGGAATTAAAGATTCCAAAAAGAATTTTAGACTTTAAAATTAGGGTTTAGTCACAGTCAAGCTTCAAGGTTGGTGAAAATCACTAAAACTTTTGGTGATGTCACAACGACCGATGCGCGCTCTCGCAGACTATCAAAGTACATTTGGCAATTCATTCATCGATCTTACGTTCACGCGAAATATTACTCAAGAATTTTCGCATTACGTCGAATTTCGTAGTAAAATTAAAGCTTATAGCTCCTCAACCAAATACCATAGAGAGTTGGTTTTAATTTTTTGAAGATTGCAAAAATAATTTTAGAATTTGTAATTATGGTTTAGTCACAGTCGGGTTACAAATTTGGTGAAAATCTCGAAGAATTTTGATGACTTCACAGCGACCGATGCGCGCGCACGCATCGGTTGTGAGCGGTATCTTAACTGGATTTTAACAGATTAATAATTAATTAATTCAGATTAATTCATTTAACAGAGAAAGGTCATAGAGCAGAGGTAATAGGTCAAAGTCGCATAGAGCTACCTTAGTCACAGAAATCACAGTTGAGAAATCGATTAATTATCTGTACTTAATTATTATTAACAAATGTTGATTTAATTGAGCTGCCCTTTCCATCGATTTAATTCAGTTGAGATGGTTTTAGTTTCATTTAACAGAGAAAGGTTATAGGTCAAAGTCACATACTTTAGTCACATAGAACAACTTTAGCCACAGAAAGTCACAGTTGAGTCAGGTAAGTAAGCCTACGCCCCTCAATACCAGCAGCCGTTCCGCAGAGACAGCCTCCCGTCGATTTTTTTTTAATTCGCTGCTTAATTGCATTTTTAATCCATACTATCATTTGTTTTGCACATTAATTTATAATTATGTTGTGAAGCATTTACAAAAAATCTGTTCAATAATTAATTTTTGAAAGATTTGTGCTTCCAATTTCTTTTTATTTAAATGTTACATGTGAGATATTCTACTGTTATTTACATTATTCGTATATTGTTTACCTATTACTTACAATGCTTCTCAAATCATGTTAATTATTCAACTGCACAATGTTTTGTACATAAATCTATATCGCGATTTCTCATTTATTTTAAGATTATTATTTTTTTCCATACCACAAATTAAACCAACAGATTTATTTGAGATCAGTACACAAACCAGCCTAAGGGACAATTTCCATGAACAAAGCATGAAAAAAGTTAATTTTTACATATTTTTCCTATATTTATTTTTTTTTTGAACTATTTATTTAAAGAAAGGAAAAACCGAGATCAATAAACAGAATATTATAAGGATAAGAAGCATTTTTTTATTTGTTCGCGAAAATAAGATTTCGTAAAGTCACTTAAAATACCTGAAGCATCTCCCTCGGCGGTTGTGTACTCTTTTCATATGAATAATAACTCTAAACGAAATATCTCATGAATACTTAACGTTTCTAGAAAAGGAAATACAAACAACAAGACAACATTCATGTTGCTTACGTGTAACAATAGCTTTAGGAAAAAAAAAATACTCTCCTTCACCGTTTACCATAAGACGGGAAAAATAATTCAGCCCGCCTTCTATTTCTAAAACTAAACAAATATTTTTTTTATTCAATACAAATATATCCCTCTGACACTAGAAAATAACACAAGTGTATGTTTCTTTACAAATGAAAAAGTAAACACAAATAAAGAAAGATCTGGAACAGACATATTTTATTTTCAATATTTTTTTCTCTCTCGTGGAAGATTCTAAAACACATCCGGAAAGAATGTATAATTTATTTTTCAAAGCACTTCCCCCTTTTGCACAAGAGGAATCTGGCTCGGTACGACACAACAAAAAATCTACTCAAAGAGCTGAATGAATGATCACTGCTTCCCTTTACTTTTATTGTACCCTTTCTTTAAAAAGTGCAGCAGCGAATGGCAGTGTTGACTGCAAATCTTGTTGTTGAGATTTTGAACAAGAAACTTTGACACTGTAGGTACCTTGGAAAGCGACACATTTGCCTAATTCTACCTTTTCGGTCG